>SJYW01022240.1:144459-171644 GCA_006410735.1 Raphicerus campestris | reverse complement strand
TAGTTACACAATAAAATCTGTACAGACACGAAACCCTCTCATGGACTGTTATCTGCATTTCCAGCCTAGTCTCACGCATCTTCCTTCTCTCCAATCTCCCAGTCCTCGAGTTATGCCAAATTACTTGCAGTTCCTTGATCACGACATGAGTTTTCCTCAATCCCTTTTTTTATATGAATTCTGTTTTTTCTTGCCTGTCGAGTAAACTCTTCTGCCTTCTTTATGACTGCCTAGGAAAATCTTTTCTGAGCAGCACTATACATGTTTATTTATTCATATTTTTTTGGTGGTCTCACCACACCACAGGTACATCTCTATTATCTCTTTTCAACTTTCTGCAGTATCTCTTGTGTACTCAGCTCCTCTCATGAGAATATGAGCCCTGGAAAATCTGAGAATCTGAGCTTTTCGTGTAGAAGGGACTGCTGCTGCTACTAGTAGAATAGATCCTCAATTAATTTTTTACTGTATACATTAATGATGGCTTGTTAAGGACTACACATAAAGGCATGAACCTCATGAAAGTAACCAGAAAGGTGACTTACTATTTAGTGTCCCTGATAAACACATCACCACAATGAACACACAGCGATGTACAGTGAGTAGTGGTGTCAGATGAATTTGGATTGTAACTCTTTTGTAGCCCTGTGTGCACGCATGCTAAGTCACTTCAGTCGTGTTTGACTCTCTGTGACCCCATGGACTGTAGCGTGTCACGCTTCTCTGTCCATGGGATTCTCCAGGCATGAATACTGAAGAGGGTTGTCATTTCCTTCTCCAGGGGATCTTCCTGACCCAGGGATCAAACCCACATCTCCCGTCTCTCCTGTATTATTAGGCAGGTTCTTTACCACTAGCGCCGGCTGGGAAGCACACCTGTATAGTAGTTTTTGGTTATTAGTGCCATTAAATTAAGGTATAAAATCATAATTATTACACTAGAGTTTTGATTTTCCAACTTTTGCTTAATAAAAAGTCAAGGAATCTTGGGCTCTAGTTTCCTCACAAGTATCACCTGAAACTGTGTAACAGCTGTTCTCCGTATGTGGGCACAAGCTTCCCAGCCCACCAGCCGCTTTATTGCTGGTTATGGCCTGGCCCCTGCAAGCTCTTCATTTTGGCCTCGATGCAGAACAATGTAAACTGGGGAGCTCTGCACAGTGGGAGTGGGGAAGGTATGTATGTAGAAGAACAGATTTCTGAATCTTTATATCTGCTTTGCAATTGATAAATTCTGCAGCCTTATTCAAAATTAATACTTTTGGACAGTAGTGTTTTTAATCTCTACAAAATGGGCTGGATCAGTATGTTTCAAAGTTTTAGGGGTGCCATTGAAGAAGGCGGATGGAGAGTTAAGGAAAGCTGAGAAGGACTCCTACCTTTATCTAAATGAGTACTCTTGAAATCTGATTTTTAAAAAATATTCTGATGCCATATAATATATGATTGAAACATGGACTCTAATACTAAATCAGAGTTTTAAAAAAACCACTAAATGATGGTATCTAAATACCTTATCAGCTCAAAATCTTATTGTTATCATTAGGATCTTTAATCATGGCCAAACTACAATAAAAGCTTCATTTCTCATCTGTTTTCATTTAGTTAGCACAAGTGCTCAGCCTACCTTTCACTAATAACCAACAATTATGCCTTATAATTTTAGCTAGAACATCACTTCTTTGTAGTGTTAGCTATATCATGAAAACTCTACACAGTCCTAACTGTTCTTGACAGATTAAAAAAAAATAGGTTTCTCTTTTTTTAAACAAAAATTATGACTCGGAGATATTTCTGTTAGAATACAGTTTAGTCATCCAAAAGGGAGAGTGGCATTAAAAAAATCACATTCCATAACTGTATTACATGCCTTCTCCATCACCTTAAGGACAGTGTAATACCAAGCTCTAATAATGCTCATTTGATTGACTCTGCCCAAACAGCCTTTTAACAGCCACAAGCTACTTCTCCATGATGGATGGCTACGGTTTATGGTGCAGATCTCATTTGCAAACGGAGTTTGAAAATTCGCCTCTACTGGCAGAATTCTGATGAAGCCTGTCCCATCATTACGGCACACTAAGCTCATTAGAGTAAAGAGAAGGAAAGAGTGCCTGAAGTCTGTGGATGACTTGCTAACCTTGTTGTGTGAGAATAATACATTTAATTTTCCTTTGTGGGACCTGAACCATCTTGAACTTTTGTTTCCTGTGACTTGCCAGATTCCCTTAAGGTGCTTGGAACACTTTCTTTTGTGCTTTTAAGGTTAAAGAAGGGCACCGATCAAATCCAACCAAGTTAGAAAATACCTCTATGGTATTCAAATTTCCCAAAATGGCTATGTCAAGCCAAAAAAGATGAAAGCGCTGGTGTTTAAAAATTCAACAGTAAGCTTATTGAATAGGAGGGAAAACGGCAGAAGACTGTCAAGAAGGAATACTTGTGTCTTGGAATTTTTTTTGAATGGTGGTAGGATTTAAAACAATGGACTCCAGATAAAAATTAAAGTCAAAATAAAATAAGTAAGAGCAGGTCCACGACAACATTTCATAGTCCTGGACAAAAGCACACCCTGACAGGCATGGACAAATGAAACAGAGACACTGCACTCTGCTTCACACACAAATGGACACAAGTATTTCTCACTTTTAATATCTCAGCCACACATCACATTTTTTTTGTGGGCCTCCTGTTATTCTTTTCTTGATTCACCATCATGCTGTACGGATTGCTGTTTCTTAAAATAAATAGTCTTAGAGAAATGAACATCTCTTACGACTTTCGAGCTCCTCTTGAAGTTGGTGATTTCAAAAAAAAAATCAGTGATTCCAAAGTCTCGATTTTCATAGGAAATTAACCACAGGAAGATGTTATTGACGATTTTCTTATGTCCACAGCCTCAAGGCCAACACGAGAAAGATAAAGAATGTGCCCACAGATTCGCCGTTAGGTCCTTATCAAGTGATTCCCAGATGACTGTACTGGTTATCTGTGGTTTATGACAACACCAATACATTCAAAGTAGATTTCCATTGTACTATAAAACTATGTGTAACTTTACAGTTTGTGACTTGACACAGAACACCTACAGAGGATGGTTCTCCTTTAGCTTCCCTTTTTCTGTATCCTCAACGAACTTCTGTGAAAGAAGAACCCTGGCATAATTATGGCCCATCCTGATTGGTACAGATCTGTGCATGAATCATCAGAAAATGACTGATTTCCCCATATAGCAATGGTGCTTAAAACTCAGAAAGTGTGAAATGAAAAACTTAATGTTCTCCTAACAGTGCAATTTAGAATAATGTCAATATACCACATGCCATTTTTTCCCAAACTTTACACTTAAAAAATAAAAGCAAATCAAAATGGTACGTCCCCATTGTGTGAGACATTTAGGATGCAGTTTCCCTCTCTTCCAACTCATCTCTCAATTGTGGAGGGCAATGAGCAAAGGAAGCTGCTCCATTAAATGTCAACCCTATAATTCACACTCAATGGGCAGGCAAACAGCCCTTTTCACAGGCCTGAAATGAATGGATGGAGCAGCACTATAAATACCGAGCTTGCTTATTAAAAACAAAAAGGAAAAAAAATGATAAAAAGAAAGAAAATCCACAAGAGACTTTCCCCTAGCTTCTAAGAACTAGCCTTGTGGAGTCTCACTCTGAAGCAGGTGAGAATAAGGGCTTTCTCTGGAGAGATGTTTAAAGTGAGAGGGTGTATCTAGTCAGAAAGACTTCTCTTGAAGATTCTATCCTTTGTAACTAGCCCTGATGAAAGGCAAGGAGATAGAAGGGGTGTGTGGTTCAAATTGAGGTCTACAGGAAGTCACCTACATACAAACGAGTTCTGAGAGTGTGTTCAAAAGTCCAATTTGTTTGTAGTAAGTCCAACAAAGTCAGCCTCGGTACCCAAACTAACATGATCGGCTATACAGTATGGTACTATAATAGTTTTACAGTATTTTTCACACAGATAATATGTACATAAAAACAAACAAAAATAAACATTTTCATTCTTACAGTATCTCGAAAAGTACAGTCCAACAGCCAGCACCCCAGGGCTGGCACTTACATTCACATCTCTGAAAGTTTGCAACTTGAAGGTTTGCATTTGGATGGAGGGGACTTCCATACTGAGCGTTCTGCTCTCAGAATGACAGCACCAGCCACATGAAGGAGAAAAGGGTGGTACGTATTCCTTTTGTCTCACTGTCCTCTTAAATCCACGTTCATGCCTTAATCTCCCTAATAAACTGCATACTGTCCCTTCTTTCCCAGGAAAACATATAACCCCCAGTCCTTTCTTTATACTTTTTCATTTATTATATTACTCTGTTCATTCATTTATAACTGAAAGACTGTTTATTCAATATGAAGTATTTACTGAGAGCTCTGTCAGTTTCTATGCCGGCAGAGATGACAGAAGTTCTCTGTTGACAAATCCTATCCTATGTCATCTCTCTCAGAAATCTGCTATAGAATCTGGATTCATCTGTCTTAAAACTTCCACAGACCTTGTAATCTTAAATGTCAATACCCAAACCCCAACTCCAACTGAGATCCTACAAGGCTTTTTAATGGGAACTGTGTCTTACCCTAAGAATTACTGATGAAGGAACTATGAACACAGAGGCATGGTCAGTAATGGCCCATATGCCTCCCTTGAAATAAGGTCATTTTTCACTCTAACATATATTTGAGCTAGAGGAAAGAAAACAGGTGAGATTAGGGGCTAAGTACCATGCTCAAAATTAAACTAATGTGTTCCTAAATCCTGGATGATATCTCTCCTCCCTTTTGAGTTTGATCTTTCTTATTGATATGTACTCTGCCTCTCTATTATTTAATCATTGTAANAGGTGAGATTAGGGGCTAAGTACCATGCTCAAAATTAAACTAATGTGTTCCTAAATCCTGGATGATATCTCTCCTCCCTTTTGAGTTTGATCTTTCTTATTGATATGTACTCTGCCTCTCTATTATTTAATCATTGTAATAAAAGCCCACCTACAATCTGTCCTGTGATTAGATCATATAAATATATTTATCACCGCTCTGCCAAAATATTAAAAAGAGTGGCATGTTTCTCTGATGCACACCCTTAACCAAACCTGAAAGAAAATGTATATTAATTTTTTAATCTAATTTTCCTCTCCCATCTGGCTCCCACACTTTGCAGGAGCAATAAGAGCTCAATCAGTAGAAAGAAAATGTATTATTCTTTTTGCTGAAAAAAAAAAAAAAAAAGGAAAATGTTTAGCCACTGTTCACACCTCTTCAACTGATCTTTCCAAGTCTTCCTAGTTTCTGAAGGGTGGAAATGATGGGTCCCCTGGGTTCACTGCTGTTCAGTCAAGACCATGAGCAATTTACCTAAATTTACCTAAACCATAACCCATTTGTTNGTCTCCCGCGGGCTTTGAGACAAATCCACTCATAGTACTTGGTTTTGACTATGTAGCTTTAAAAAACAGATTAATAGAGTATTTAATCATAACATCCATGAGTGATTATTGAGCATTAAGCTTCTTTCAGAATCTGACTTGTTTTTATCTTAAGCCAATTCTCCTCACATTAAAGAACCATTTATGCAAATACAACATGAGGCAAAGGGGAGAGATAAAAAGCTGCCTAAGACGTTATGAATGACTACATTCAGCCTGAGTGATATTATTTGTTTTTCTTTAGTGAAATTATATTATCCATTGTCAAAAAAACCACTCCTTTACACTAATAGCATCAGAGGGCACTTAGGCAAAAATTAGATGTGAGAAGCAAGAGGGGTGTTTCTTCATTTGGTTCCTCTTGAGTATAAAAGGCCCATAGTGCCCATCCAATCAGAATAAGGTGAGCACATCAAAGATGCTCAAAATCTGCCACTGAGCCACAGACGTCCTCACGTATCGAAGGAGACCCAAGTCAGCAGGATAAAGCTACAGCTTAGGTGGCCAGCCCTGGGCCTGCCTGCTCCTGATTGTGGGTGTGATGCATTATTAAGAGAACAACCAGACATATCCAACACCTTGGAGATAAGCAGGGGCCAAAGAAACCCAGGGAGGCAGCGACGAGGGACAAGAAGGAGCAGCCATGTGCTCAAAGCACGGACAGAACCAGAAAAAAAAATGCTGTCAGGGAGAGAAGATAAAAGGGGTAAACAGTGCAACGAGGGCTGCTCGAGATAAAATAGGAGAAAGAGGAATCACAGAGGCAGTTCTGACATTTTCGGCGCTTGAATGAAATGCGCTTGGGTTTCGAGGATGTCAAGAGTCTGAGGGATGATTTCTCTAGCTGAGTTCCAAGGGACCATGAAGTGAGACGGATAGAGGGACAGAAAGCTATCTTTGGTTCAGCAGAATCGGGCAGTGAGGATGAAATAAATAGGATTTGATACTTCTGTTACTCAGAGCTCACTGGTGAGATATTTCATGGGTGGTCATTCAGCGCAGTCAAGAAAGGCGTGTGTCTCGTGAAGACTGCTGTGGCTCAGAAATTTAGGATCTGTGGTCAGGATGAGAAAGTCACTCCCTCTCAGCCCACTCCCTGGAGGAGGGCTCAGCAAGGATTTCAACTGACCTTTGAACCATCATCAACCAAGCTCCTCTAATTTTCTGAAACTACAACACAGCTGAATACTGATTCAGCTGTGAGATGAACTATATATATATATATTTTTTTTTTTTTTTTTTAATTTAAGCACACAGAAAAAAACACAGGGTTTTCCCCTGTGTGCTGCACTTTGTTCAGTCCCAAGTGGCACTAATTGGATTCTCAACAAATATCTGTTCAGTGGCAAACTGAAAGAGAGAGGAGATTTACCTGTTAGAGCCCCTGAGTCTGAGTGAACTCTGGGAATTGGTGATGGACAGGGAGGCCTGGCGTGCTGTGATTCATGGGGTCACAAAGAGTCGGACACAACTGAGTGATTGAACTGAACTGAACTGAAAATGTTTATCCCCTGGAAGTTCTCTCCCTCTTTCTTTTTTGGTTTCTCTTCATAGATTTTTGCCTTTTGGTCCACAGCGGTGATATACAAACTATAATGGGCATTAAAATCTTCTGGAGGATTTCTAAGAATCCAGCTTGCCTGGATCCAACCGCCAGGATTTCTGATTTCAGATTTCATTTCCCAGCATAACTGCATGAGATTTCTGATTCAGTAGGTTTGGACTGGGGTCCTGGAATTAGCATTTCTAACAAGTTCTCTGATGCCAGTAGACCAAAGTATTTTCCTAAGATGAACTTCATTCAGTACCTGTCAGTAAGTGATGGGCTGACTCCCACCATTTTTGTGGGATGAACCTAAACCACTTATTCTCATCAAAACATATGAATAAAGAAAAGTGTAAGCTTTAAAGGGTTGGACAGTTCAGTTCAGTCCAGTCACTCGGTCATGCTTAACTATTTGCAAACCCATGGACTACAGCACGCCAGGCTTCCCTGTCCATCACCAACTCCCGGAGCTTGCTCAAACTCGTGTCCATTGAGTTGGTGATGCCATCCAACCATCTCATGAGGTGGACAGTAGAAGGTACCTAAGTAACTGTGGGTTGGGGTGTGTGTGTATGTGTGCGTGCGTGCACACGCTCTGTCGCTCAGTTATGTCTGAGTCCTTGTGACCCCATGGACTGCTGCCTGCCAGGCTCCCCCATCCATGGAACTTTTCAGGCAGGAATATTGTAGTGGGTTGCCATTTCCTACTCCAGGGGATCTTCCCAACCCAGGGATCAAACCAGCATCTTTTGCATATCCTGCAGAAGGTGTTCTAAAGAGGCCAATGAAAACAGTGCTACTCTCAGCTGCAGCCTGGAACTGTCTCTAGTTAAAAGATGTATTATTTGACTGTTTTCCCCATCACTAAATTCACTGCATGAGTTCTTTCAGCATTGTTTTATTTCTTCTTGAACAACTGTATTTCTAACTGAAAACTCCCTATTGGTAATCTTGCAACTGGGAAGCTCTATAGACTGGCTTATTTCACAGAGGTTTTGCACAATTCCCCTTTGCATTATGCATTAGAGATGAGAATTAATGACGAGTTTTCCTGTCATCCTCCACAGAATCCTACCTCCATCCCAAGGCTTCCAACCACATTCATCATCTACCAGGCTCACTGTCAGTCCAAAGCTTTCTCTTTCTCAGCAAACAGAATCACCAGTTACTTGGCTGCCTTAGACAACACCCCCGGATTCACAATGGACTCTTCCTTCTCCCCTCACCTCATATCAAACCAGCCAAAATATTTTTCACTTTACTTAAAAAAAAAATTTTATGTTTCAAGTGCATAAATAGACTTTTTAAGGCATGGCAATTATTCTATTGAACTAATAGTTGATTTACAGTATTTCGTTAGTTTCCGCTATAACAGCAAAGTGACTCAGATATATTATATATATATATTCTTTTCATATGTTTTTCCACTATGGTTTGTCATATGATGTTGAATATATTTCCTTGTGCTATACAGTAGACCCTTGCTTTATCTACTTTTTATAGAATGTTCCATCCATACATTTTTATCTCCCTCATCACTGTCACTTTAGTCCAGAAATACCTCCTCACCCACAGGGACCACGGCAGAAATCCCCTGAATAATCTCCCATCATCAATTTCTCTCCGTCTTCACTTTCTTTTCACTGAGATGTCAGGATTATGATTCTAAAAGATGGGTTCCCATTACTTACATGCTTCAAACCTCCCTAAGACCTGGCTTCTCTTGGGGGCTCAAAAAGCTCTCCAGGCTCAGACTGGTCCCAGTTCAGACCTTTTCATGTATAACTTTTGCTCCCATATACTTTATAAACACTTTATGCTCTGCAATGTTCTCCTTTATGCTCTGAACAGACTGCTCTCTTTCCTTCAGTATAAACATTCCTGGACACCTTACACACCTTTTATGTTCGATGAATCCTCCCATGCCCAGCTCAAAAGCCACTCCTTCTTTCTCGCCTCTGCACCCTACTCCTTTCTTGATTTGGCTGAGCATTATCTACTTTTGTTTCTACTCCATGAGCTTCTAAAGAGCAGGAACCAGGTTTTAATTATTTCTGGATTCCCCAAAGTAATATACGTTGTAGCATATCTATAGCAGTGCCTGGTAATAAATGCAGCACTGAGCTGGATAGAATTAAATCAAGATTTGTCAGAAGGGGGCTCTGTCTGGATGTGTATTATCCTGTTGGAATGACAGTATTACCGAATTAGAGATTTAAAAACACAGCTACCTTGTGATTTAGATTAGACTTAGTTGATCAAAACACATCAGACGAGCCTTAGGTTGATATCGTGGATTCCAGACGCATAAACAATACCATCAAAGAGACCAGTGGTAGATTCATTTGATCACGTGAAAAGTGTTCACACAGCTAAACAAAATAAACTAGAAAACAAAAAACAAAAAAACCCCCAAAACTCTGATGGTGAAAACTCATTAATAGGCTGTGAAAACTCGAATATCAAACTTTTAAGAGTACTTTAGCATCCCGAAAAGCAGCAAATGTGTCTTAAAAATCTCAAAGGGTCATGTAAACTGGTAAAGAGAAGACCAGCTTCAAGTTCACAAATACTCTGGTGTGAATCCCAGTGTTGTCAATTATCAGCCGGGTGTTTGTGAGGCTTTATTTAACCTGTCTGATTCTCAGTTTCTCTACTGAGAAATAGAGACAGTAACACCTTCCACAGGAGCTGATGGCTAGATTAAATGGACTAGTGTGTATAAAACTCTGAGCACAATGCCAAGCGCTTATCAGGCATTCAATAAGTGAGCCTTTTATTGATGAGGCACAGGTAAGAATCAGTCACTTGTTGCGTCCTATAAATATGTATGAAAATTGTGAAAAGGCATGGCAATGTTTAGATAACAGAATGAGAGGACCAAAAAGAGAACAGGAGTTGGTGATAATGGCAGGAAGAAACTGGATAGAAGTATTCATCTATTTGCAGAATCTGCCATTCTAAATTATGAGAATTCTGCAGACAGGGTATTTCAAAGGTTATCTATTGCTTCTACTCTTCTAATGTATGTAGCTTTACTAACCACTGTGTTAAGTCCCCATTGTTGAACGACACGCTTTGCATCCCCAAATTTTTTCCAGGGGTTAGAGAAAATGTAGTTGGATTAATAACATACCTGCTGATTGAAGAGCAATAGCCCTTTGTTAGTTTGTTTGTCTGGTACTATATTGCAGCGAAATAGAGATTTTTAAAAAATTATAATTAATTATCACAGATTTCTCTGTCTCCCACAAAAAGGCTAGTACCAAGTTTATACTCTGCAATAGTTTGGTAACAATAATGCTAATGATGACAATAATAATTTACACCGGGAAACAGCTCAATTAAAAGCACATTTGATTAAATCATCCATTAAACTCTCAAAAACAGGTGTACAGTTTACTGTTGTTGGGCTTCAATCCTCCATATTAAAACACATATCTTCTCTGAGTCAAGGGCATCTTCTGTTGATTCTTCCTGAGTCTGTTCTTTCTATGTATATTGTAAAGTTGAATTTCCCTCCAAGCCATGATAAACACCCCTGCTATTATTTTCACTTTGACAACAAAGGTCCATATGGTCAAAACTATGGTTTTCTCAGTAGTCATGTACAGATGTGAGAGCTGGATCATAAAGAACACTGAGCACCAAAGTGATCCTTCCAAACTGTAGTGTTGGAAAGGACTCTTGAGAGTCCCATGGAATGCAAAGAGATCAAACCAATAAATCCTAATGAAACTAACCCTGAATATTCATTGGAAGGGATGCAAAAACTATAGCTCCAATACTCTGGCTACCTGATGCAAAGAGCCGACTCACTGGAAAAGACTCTAATGCAGAGAAAGATTGAAGGAAGAAGGGGGCAACAGAGAATGAGATGGGTGGATGGCACCATTAAATCAGTGGATATGAGTCTGAGTAAACTCTGGGAAATACTGAAAGACAAGGAAGCCTGGCATACTGCAGTCCATGGGGTCACAAAGAGTCAGACATGACGTAATGACTGAGTAATGATGATAAGCACATTTGTTATATTTTCAGCTAATCTTACTATGGCACGAAAACAGAAATGTATTTTTTTCTGCTTTTCCTGCACTAACTACTGACACTTTCTCTGAAATCATCACACAAAACAGTTAAAGAATAGGTCTGCAGAAATTAGTTGAATTAAACACAATTCTGCTCACCATGCAGCCAGGAAGCAGGACACCAATGGATATTTGCAGAGAAAGAGATTAGCTGATAAATATGCAGTGAAGCAATTTTGGTAGATGTAGAACAAAGAGGAATAAGATGTGGGGAGAAAAGATGAAAGAGAAATGCAAGTAGATATTCAAAAGAGAGTGATACAGGACCCTAGCATTCAAAATGCCTGGCCAAGGGGAATGGAGATGTGGGCAAAGTAGCCCAGACAGCTGGGTCCTCGAGACATGACTTGGATGAACAAGAGCTGGTTTGGTGGAGCCTTTGCCTCCAGGTTCAATATCAGATAGGAATAATACTACTTTGTGTGAGATAATACTTTGAGTGCTACAGGAGATGTGAAAAAAAAAAAAAAGCTAGTTTCCAGGAGGAATAAATGGCACTGAGCTATGAAAGGATGAAATAAAACAGAGTGACCGTGTTGTGATATAAGCAGCTGACTATGAGAACTAATGAGTAAGCGTAAATACTGTTCCTCACAAGAGGAACCAGGCTTAGGGCAGGGGATCTCAAAACCAAAGTGTATTTCTCTTCAAAATCTGCAGCCACACATCCTCTGGCTGCCCGTGNTGTTCTTTCTATGTATATTGTAAAGTTGAATTTCCCTCCAAGCCATGATAAACACCCCTGCTATTATTTTCACTTTGACAACAAAGGTCCATATGGTCAAAACTATGGTTTTCTCAGTAGTCATGTACAGATGTGAGAGCTGGATCATAAAGAACACTGAGCACCAAAGTGATCCTTCCAAACTGTAGTGTTGGAAAGGACTCTTGAGAGTCCCATGGAATGCAAAGAGATCAAACCAATAAATCCTAATGAAACTAACCCTGAATATTCATTGGAAGGGATGCAAAAACTATAGCTCCAATACTCTGGCTACCTGATGCAAAGAGCCGACTCACTGGAAAAGACTCTAATGCAGAGAAAGATTGAAGGAAGAAGGGGGCAACAGAGAATGAGATGGGTGGATGGCACCATTAAATCAGTGGATATGAGTCTGAGTAAACTCTGGGAAATACTGAAAGACAAGGAAGCCTGGCATACTGCAGTCCATGGGGTCACAAAGAGTCAGACATGACGTAATGACTGAGTAATGATGATAAGCACATTTGTTATATTTTCAGCTAATCTTACTATGGCACGAAAACAGAAATGTATTTTTTTCTGCTTTTCCTGCACTAACTACTGACACTTTCTCTGAAATCATCACACAAAACAGTTAAAGAATAGGTCTGCAGAAATTAGTTGAATTAAACACAATTCTGCTCACCATGCAGCCAGGAAGCAGGACACCAATGGATATTTGCAGAGAAAGAGATTAGCTGATAAATATGCAGTGAAGCAATTTTGGTAGATGTAGAACAAAGAGGAATAAGATGTGGGGAGAAAAGATGAAAGAGAAATGCAAGTAGATATTCAAAAGAGAGTGATACAGGACCCTAGCATTCAAAATGCCTGGCCAAGGGGAATGGAGAAGTGGGCAAAGTAGCCCAGACAGCTGGGTCCTCGAGACATGACTTGGATGAACAAGAGCTGGTTTGGTGGAGCCTTTGCCTCCAGGTTCAATATCAGATAGGAATAATACTACTTTGTGTGAGATAATACTTTGAGTGCTACAGGAGATGTGAAAAAAAAAAAAAAGCTAGTTTCCAGGAGGAATAAATGGCACTGAGCTATGAAAGGATGAAATAAAACAGAGTGACCGTGTTGTGATATAAGCAGCTGACTATGAGAACTAATGAGTAAGCGTAAATACTGTTCCTCACAAGAGGAACCAGGCTTAGGGCAGGGGATCTCAAAACCAAAGTGTATTTCTCTTCAAAATCTGCAGCCACACATCCTCTGGCTGCCCGTGAAGTGTTGCTGAGGACTGAGACTCAGGGCCTCCACCAGGTAAAGCCAACATTTTACTTTAGTAATTGATTGAATCTGAACATTACCTTTCTTCCTTCCTCCCTCCTAACTTCTCTCTCTCTCCTTCCATCCACCTCCCTCTTCGCCTCCCTCCTCCTCTCCCTTCCCCTGTTTCTTCCTCTCTTTCTTCCTCTCTCTTCTCCTCTTTCTCCTTCTTTCCTTTCCTCCCTCCCTCCACCCCTTCTTGCTGTCTTCCTTTTTCCCTCCCTCCCTTTCTTTCTCGAAAAAATTAATGTCCTCAGTAATGAACAGAAAGTAAATAGGGAGAAACAACCCTGGACACAGCATACAAGAAAGGGGCATACTGACTTCAAGGGGCTCGAGCCGATCTGAGCTCTCATCCTGCATTTGTCTCTAGGTATCTGTGTGACCTTGGACAAATCACTGCAGCTCTTTCAGCTTTAATTGCCTCTTAATTAGAATGAGGAGGTGAAATTTTTAGATCAACTCTAATTGCTCTTGCAGTTGTTAAGTACTTAGTGAAAGGGTAAGAACTTAGATCTGGATTATAGCACCAACTGCAGTATTAACCTACTATATGACCTTGAACATATTTCTTGTAATTTCTGAACCCAGTTCCCGTAATCCTTAGAATGTGACTAAAAACAGCATCGCCATCATATGATTGCTGTCAAGATTAAGTGAGATGACTCGTGTCAAGAATTGAAAATGGTACCTGGCATATTGTAAGTGCTCAGTAAACCTCAGTTAATATTTCTAACCCTAATGGCCTCTTTTGTTGCTATGGTCTGGGCTAGTTCTTCATCTACAAATTCAGTTTCTCTAAAAGCAGAGAAGTAATGCTATATTCCAAAAGTCATTTAAAAATATAAAATAGCACAAGAACCAAGCTATTTACAGATCTCCCATCTATTCACATGTTGGTAACACAGACCTTCTAAAGAGACTAAATTAAACAGATCATCAAAGATTTCCTTTTCAGAATAATCAGTGGATGTTAGACATTATCAAGTTTATTAAACAGATATTTGCCTTGTGGATTATTTGTTGATGGTTGCTGGTGTGGTTATTGATTTATTTGGAAAGCTATTTACTTTCCTTTGGAGATTTATTTCCTGGAAAACAGACTCCTTCTTCGTCAGAAAAACTGATCCTTTTGCTGCTCATCAGTCCTTGCTTCAGTCTAAATATGCTCTCTGCACCTATTGGGCTCTTCAGCCATAACCTGTGTCTAAGTTTACAAATCGGGAAAGGAAGATTGTCAAAGACCTCAACTGGGATGCAGATGTCACTCCAGCTGTCAAGTTGAAGTAAGTGAAAAAAAATCCTGGCAGTAGAGCAAGCTTTAGAAGGAACCTGGGTTCTCTCTTCTCTGTTCTCCTTTCAGGAAAAGAGTGAGGCTTACATGATGGGCTGGAGAACATGGCTTCTTACCAACACCGTGGAATGTAAATGCTATGGTCAAGATAACACAAGCTGCTCTGTGAAAGCTTGTGTGCTTAAAGCGTGCTTTCAAACCACACTTTAAATTCAAATCTTAGTCCCAGATGTCTCAAGTGAATCTGAGAAACAGAGCTAATGCTTCTGCATGAATATTAAACCATTTAATAAAAGAGCTCCACTAAGATAATAAATATGAGATCTTTAGCCCAGTACCTAGGGTAACAGTTGATATTGGGGGAAAAGGAAACTCCATGGTGATGGAGAACACTGAACTTTAATCACTACACTGTAGTGCACAGGCCACATATAGTGTCCACAAATACTTATTAAATGGCAAGGAGATCAAACAAGTCATCTTAAAGGAAATCAACCCTGACTATTCACTGGAAGTACGCATGCTGAAGCTGAAGCTCCAATACTTTGGCCACCTAATGCAAAGAGCTGACTCATTGGAAAAGACGCTGATGCTNAGATCAAACAAGTCATCTTAAAGGAAATCAACCCTGACTATTCACTGGAAGTACGCATGCTGAAGCTGAAGCTCCAATACTTTGGCCACCTAATGCAAAGAGCTGACTCATTGGAAAAGACGCTGATGCTGGGAAAGATTGAAGGCAGGAGGAGAAGGGGATGACAGAGGACGAGATGGCTGGATGGCATTACCGACTGGATGGACCTGAGTTTGAGCAAACTCCAGGAGGTTGTGAGGGACAGGGAGGCCTGGCATGGTGCAGTCCATGGGGTCGCAAAGAGTCGGACATGACTGAGCCACGAACAACAACAGAAGTTCATCAACCTACATAGAGGGGCTCAGAACAAGAACCCACTGAACTCTCACATCCTGAACCCTACAGAAAGTAAGGACAAGAAGCAAGGCTTGGAGGAGAAAGGGTCCTCTAAGATAAGAAGAAAATTCTTGCCATTCATAGCAGTACCAGAGGGTTATTTGTAACTCACAGTGTATTACTGTCTTCATAAAGTTATTTTATTTTTATAGGTTAAAAAAGAAAGTCTCAATTTAAGTATGCTTAAGAAATGTGTTTCAGTCCCAAAATACATTTCATTTTAACTTCCTGCTGTGCATTATGCTTTTTCCCCTTTAAAAGCAGCTCTTGCTCATCAATGCTATAAACTACAATAGCTGAAGACAGGTTTCAGAGGTTTGATTTGAAAACAATCCATGGAACATATGTATGAACAGAAACTGTCATTTTTTCAATCTAGGATTTCTTCTCTCATTCCCTTTGTCCACAGACAAAATGGATTTCTTCTCTNCCTCAGTTAATATTTCTAACCCTAATGGCCTCTTTTGTTGCTATGGTCTGGGCTAGTTCTTCATCTACAAATTCAGTTTCTCTAAAAGCAGAGAAGTAATGCTATATTCCAAAAGTCATTTAAAAATATAAAATAGCACAAGAACCAAGCTATTTACAGATCTCCCATCTATTCACATGTTGGTAACACAGACCTTCTAAAGAGACTAAATTAAACAGATCATCAAAGATTTCCTTTTCAGAATAATCAGTGGATGTTAGACATTATCAAGTTTATTAAACAGATATTTGCCTTGTGGATTATTTGTTGATGGTTGCTGGTGTGGTTATTGATTTATTTGGAAAGCTATTTACTTTCCTTTGGAGATTTATTTCCTGGAAAACAGACTCCTTCTTCGTCAGAAAAACTGATCCTTTTGCTGCTCATCAGTCCTTGCTTCAGTCTAAATATGCTCTCTGCACCTATTGGGCTCTTCAGCCATAACCTGTGTCTAAGTTTACAAATCGGGAAAGGAAGATTGTCAAAGACCTCAACTGGGATGCAGATGTCACTCCAGCTGTCAAGTTGAAGTAAGTGAAAAAAAATCCTGGCAGTAGAGCAAGCTTTAGAAGGAACCTGGGTTCTCTCTTCTCTGTTCTCCTTTCAGGAAAAGAGTGAGGCTTACATGATGGGCTGGAGAACATGGCTTCTTACCAACACCGTGGAATGTAAATGCTATGGTCAAGATAACACAAGCTGCTCTGTGAAAGCTTGTGTGCTTAAAGCGTGCTTTCAAACCACACTTTAAATTCAAATCTTAGTCCCAGATGTCTCAAGTGAATCTGAGAAACAGAGCTAATGCTTCTGCATGAATATTAAACCATTTAATAAAAGAGCTCCACTAAGATAATAAATATGAGATCTTTAGCCCAGTACCTAGGGTAACAGTTGATATTGGGGGAAAAGGAAACTCCATGGTGATGGAGAACACTGAACTTTAATCACTACACTGTAGTGCACAGGCCACATATAGTGTCCACAAATACTTATTAAATGGCAAGGAGATCAAACAAGTCATCTTAAAGGAAATCAACCCTGACTATTCACTGGAAGTACGCATGCTGAAGCTGAAGCTCCAATACTTTGGCCACCTAATGCAAAGAGCTGACTCATTGGAAAAGACGCTGATGCTGGGAAAGATTGAAGGCAGGAGGAGAAAGGGATGACAGAGGACGAGATGGCTGGATGGCATTACCGACTGGATGGACCTGAGTTTGAGCAAACTCCAGGAGGTTGTGAGGGACAGGGAGGCCTGGCATGGTGCAGTCCATGGGGTCGCAAAGAGTCGGACATGACTGAGCCACGAACAACAACAGAAGTTCATCAACCTACATAGAGGGGCTCAGAATAAGAACCCACTGAACTCTCACATCCTGAACCCTACAGAAAGTAAGGACAAGAAGCAAGGCTTGGAGGAGAAAGGGTCCTCTAAGATAAGAAGAAAATTCTTGCCATTCATAGCAGTACCAGAGGGTTATTTGTAACTCACAGTGTATTACTGTCTTCATAAAGTTATTTTATTTTTATAGGTTAAAAAAGAAAGTCTCAATTTAAGTATGCTTAAGAAATGTGTTTCAGTCCCAAAATACATTTCATTTTAACTTCCTGCTGTGCATTATGCTTTTTCCCCTTTAAAAGCAGCTCTTGCTCATCAATGCTATAAACTACAATAGCTGAAGACAGGTTTCAGAGGTTTGATTTGAAAACAATCCATGGAACATATGTATGAACAGAAACTGTCATTTTTTCAATCTAGGATTTCTTCTCTCATTCCCTTTGTCCACAGACAAAATGGATTTCTTCTCTTTTTTTTTTTCCTTATTTCAAAAACATGAAACAGAAAGAGCCCTGCAAACTTCATCTGAGCCATTTTGTCTCTGTGTCCACACACTGTGGGTTTAAAGGTCTGGATGGATGCACTCTCTATACAAGGCAGGAGGAGCCAGGCACGCATAGAAGGCATAGAGCGTGTCCAGATGCTCTGTGGCTCGGGGCGCAGATCTACCCGCATCCCTTCCTGTCTGTCAGAGTCCAGGCTTAACCCCCATCACCCTAGGAGAAGTCCCCAGGTATCCCAGTCTGAAGACATCTCTTCATCTGATGGGTTTCAGCACTGAGTTTCAGCACTGCTGTGCACACAGCCTTATGCCTTGTAAAGGCAATCTGGGCACGTTTTTACCTTTTATCGTGAAAGATTGTTAACTACCTACAGGCAGGATTGTATCATTTATCCCCCTCACTTCCCCTTTCCATATAGGATTTCATACAGAGTTGGCATGTGGTATGTATCACATATACATTTCCTAATGGAACAAGTGAAGGAATGAATCCAGGTGACCTAAAGAAGGGAGTTATAGAATCAAGATAAACTTTTACTTTTCTGACTCAGTGTGTTAATAAATTAACGGCAGTAGGAAGCTCACCCTTTTGGCTCAACTCTGTCTTACCTAACCCACAAAAGTAAGGACCTCTCACCTGGGAAGCACTCCTGACAGTGGCTAAGAAGAGAACTAGAACTCTGGTCCGGAACTCTGGTCCGGAACTGGCTGTTGCCTGACTGCCCTCAAGCTCGTGTCTCCTGGGACCTCTCACCTGGGAAGCACTCCTGACAGTGGCTAAGAAGAGAACTAGAACTCTGGTCCGAACTCTGGTCCGGAACTGGCTGTTGCCTGACTGCCCTCAAGCTCGTGTCTCCTGTGTCTGCTCACTGCCCTGGATTCCTCTGTGTCCTCCTCACATATTTCACTCTACAGGATATCCACACTGCTCTAGGCATTAACTCACCCCTCTGCCTCTCTCTCTTCTACGCAGGCCCCTGTTCTCCTTTGCACACAGCACTCCTCTGGATTATGCAGCTGGTAAGAACCTCTGTGCCATCCTATGCAGGCAGTCTGACCAGAACACTCATTGCAGGCTGAACATCTGTTGCTACTGCAGGACTATTCACAGCCTTCTCAAGATGAAATGTGAGGAAGAAGTCAGAGAGCAAAGGGGATAGTCGCCACTCTGGGTCATTTCTAGACATCAAAACCAACATGACCGAGAAGATAGTTCTGATGTATTATCAAGGAGAGAAGTTCCAACAACAGGCAGACTATCTCTGCATAACAGGACATTATCACAAGGCTCTGCATCATTTCTTCATCTTTTAGCAAAAAATACAATAAGATATTGCCAGCCATCATGCTGTGACCTTTTATTTTCTCAGATTAGCCAATCCATCACTTAGACTCAAGGAGATGATAGCAAATATTTGCTTGTCATTTGGGTCAGTCTATACATTCATTCGTTCAGTCAATCTCTCTCAGTTTTGTTTATTTCTTACTTCCTTTTCACCTTGCAAAGAAAAATGAAGATGGAAATAAGTGTGTCATAAATACATCGATGAAGGTTTTTCTATTTTGCTGTTTTCCAAAGTGTTTTGTAATTTAAAAAAAAAGTTGTGATAAGACAAATTTGTTAAGATTTGGTGGGGAGAAGCTATTTCAGAATGGTCTGGGACACTCGGTCTTACCATGGGCAGCAGAGTCTCATGGGACACCCTCGGGTCCCTGGACAATCAGGGGTTAGTGTGAGGTCAAGACAAGAAGTTGGTGGGAAGAGAAGATGGGGCAGGTGAGAGTCGAAGAAAGGAGCACCGCAAGGTTGAACAGAAAACCCGATCACGCTGTCGAGCTCCCCCTCCTGTTCTTGGCAAACACAGGCGATCATCAATCCGGGGGATTCATCAAGAATGCTGCTTCTGCCAGAACTACTCAGTAACTCTTCAAGGCAAACTCAATAAAGCCCCAGCTGCCAAGACCCACTGATTCCCTTCCCTCTGTCAAGGTTGCTCCAGAGACACTCAGTGGAGGCCACATGCTCTGTGGCAAAAAAAGACACCAGCCCTCAAGACAAAACACAGAAGCCTTACAAGGCTGCGCCAGACGCAGCAGCCCTGTGGCTGGCAGTCGGGCCCGGCTTACAAGAAAGGGAACTATGGCCCTGGGGCTCCGGCAACTGCCCCTGCTCTCACTTGCAGGGGGGAACCTCCGAAGGGAGCGAGATGCAAGAGTCACTCTTGAGGGTTTGTTATAAACAGGAAGGAACCCCGCCCTACACCTCCCGCACTCTCCTTAGCCACCCATGCACATCCCCAACAGGACAGCTGCACTTGGAATACTCTACTACACTGTTCCTCAGGGGAATGTCTGCGTTCTCCCTTTCTCTCTAATAGGGGATCAGCTTCAGCATTTAAATTGAAAAAAAAAAAAAGGAAAAAACAAACCTGGGGTAGCTCACAAGAACATGGAATTTACAATACACAAACAGAATAGTTTGAATAACTATTATGTTTTTTTCCTCTTAGATTATATCATAGCACTAACATCAGAGGCCTCTCCCTTGGCCTGTAGAGAATCACTGATCAAAATGATGAAAACACAACTTGGTAAGTGTGGCAACATCAGGATCCTGAGCTCTGGGCTTGCAAGTCTGCAGCCCTGACTATGAACTGATCTCAATCAGAGTCTTTAAGCACATCATCCTTATTCTGCTCAAACCAGACTTCAATCCTCTCCCTCCTTCCCCCAATCTTCTTAAAACCTAATTTATATCCACTTTGTCTTGGCATGCTGAACCTCACCTTTAGGGAATCACTGATACTTTGCTTTTCAAATGCAGGCAAGTATAACACTGACATGGTGAAACATACATTCACCGAATATTAGCCCTGAGTGTGGGGTAAATTACAAATACTGAGTACTAAGAGCTAAATGGTTTTTAAGTTACATTTAATCCTTACAACAACCTTGGAAAATAGCTCTTCTTAGCCCCATTTTCCAAATGAGCAAATGGGGATTCAGCTGGTTGTCAAAGGGCATACAACTAGGAAATTGCTAGAGTGAGATTCCAACTTCAAAGTTCATGGCATTCTCCATTAAGCACGGGGACTTTCCCTAAGCATCTTCATATAGGCCTCTTCTCCCATCAAGAATGCTCTTACTTCTTCCCTGAATAAAATCCTTCACATCTTTCAAACTGTGCTCTGACCGCTTCAAGCTCAAATTCATCTTGGTTTCTCCTGAATTCCTACTGAAGCACTTTCTGGTCCAATCATTTTCTTATGTCCTATCTCTGACCTTCTCTGGGTCATTGATTATCAAGCATTCATCTGATGATCTATAAATGAAAGATTCAAACTTGGGGAACCCTTAAGATTCACCCAGGGAGGTGGTCCAACATTTCAAGGTACACAGTCAGACCTGGAGGTGGGCACTCTTAACAAGTAGATTGGTATTCTAATGCAGTGGAACCACGGACCATACTTTAAGAAATGCTCATCTGGATCCTAAACTGTTGCTGTTGCCTGACTGGCACTGTTATCTGTAAAAAGCCCACACCCTGTGGCGAGCCCAGCCTGGGTGCCCTGAAGAGTAACATCCCAGGGCGCCGCCTTGCCTCTGGGGACTCGGTTTCCTTGATCATGTGCCAGTTCTGGGCCTTGATCGGCGCTCTGTTCCTCGTGATTCCCACCCCCAGACCGCGCCACCTGATCTAGCTGCCAGCTTCCTCCTGATGCTTTGGCTCAGCCTCCTGTCCTCATTAACTGGACCCAAATCAGGACCTGCCTCCTCTTTCAGGCATCATTATTCCATTTGGAAATGGCCTCCCATATAACCGTCCATAATGCTTCTCCTTGCTCTACTTAGCCGAACAAACCTTTGCTCTTTGTAAGCCAAGTGAGGTGCCACCCAGCCTGCTCCAGCCCCAGAGACAGGACTTGTACTGGTGTGATCATCTCTACAGTTTCTGCCTGCATCATGCATTCCAGGATTTATTGTTTTATTCGTTTTATTTATGAGAGCTAATGACTCCCACAAGGTACAAATGGAGAAAAACTACTTTCTCAGGACACAGGGGCCTTTTCGTACTTTCTAAGTAACAAATGGCAGATAATTTAGGGGTCTTTTTAAGTAACAAATTTAGGGTTTTTCTCTTCTTCATTTTGTAGAGTTATGATTGCTAATTCGAGGAGTACTCAATAAATAAAATAAATGAAGTAGAGGTGGACAAGTGTGCTCAGCTGCTGACCATTTGTTTATTTTTAAACAACCTGGGACAAGTGGACAGAAGAACAGCACCTAACCTTTTGGGCTTGTTCATAATTTCCACTGAGTCCTGCCCCAAGGCCACAGAAGCAGAGCCCAGAATTAAGGTCACCTCCAAAGCTGACTGGCCTCCTCTGTACCCACTGCCAACTCCCCACCACTCATCGTTACCAACAGGCCTCCTGACTCCAAATTAGGCAAAGATGCCAACTCCGGTAGTCACCCCACCACGTCCTAACCAATCATCTAATGCCAACCTTCCAGCAGGAATGTTCTTTGTCTTGAGCTGTAAAAACTGGCTACTTAACCAGTGAAGACTGTCGACTCGCAGGACGTCAGCCCGCTGCACTCACAGTGCCCACAGTATCTCTGCTCTTTGCTCCTAATAAACTCACTCCCTTCTGAAATGCTCTGAGACTGGAAATTCTCTTCCAACCGGTACTCAACCTGCCTCAACAATTTCCTTCATCAGTGTCCTGGGGTCCTGTAAAATNTGTAAAAACTGGCTACTTAACCAGTGAAGACTGTCGACTCGCAGGACGTCAGCCCGCTGCACTTACAGTGCCCACAGTATCTCTGCTCTTTGCTCCTAATAAACTCACTCCCTTCTGAAATGCTCCGAGACTGGAAATTCTCTTCCAACCGGTACTCAACCTGCCTCAACAATTTCCTTCATCAGTGTCCTGGGGTCCTGTAAAATCTGGAAGGGAAGAGCTGAGGATAGAAGATGCAGACAAGGATGCTTCTTTTCACACCAGGTTCTCCATTTCAGAGAGCTGACCCCACTCCGCTGGTGCAATTCTATCTCCCAAGGTGGCCGGAGGATACAAGGTCCCTAAACACTTTTCTCTTGCAGTTCTCAGTCCCCTGACCCTCTGTGTTCCCTCAAGTTCATGCGTCACCAATGCTCCTTGCGCTGAGTTACCATTTCCAAGGACATCCCTCCCTCTGGATCACAAACTCTGTGATGGCCAGGAGCCTGCCACCTTCACCTTGGCACACCCCATGATGCTGGCACTGTGTCCTGCATATGGTACATGCCCCGTACTTGTGTGTCAAATGGAAATTAGCATCAGTTTGTGATCATCTTCTCCCTTGAAGCCCAGAACACATCACAGTAGATGGATACTTTCCAGAGTATCTCACCACTCCTAAAATCAGAGGCAGTGTGCCATGCTGAAATCCAACTTCCTCAAGCCATCACATATTATAATTGGGAACAGCCAGGCACCTTATGCTTCTTTATGCCAGATTTTTTTTTCATATATTTGAAAAAATTTATGAAAAGGTTATGAAGGGTCCAGATGGCTTGTTACAGGGCTGTAAACAACCCGACACACCATCGAACATATGAAAATATGTCATTTTTAAACTTGGACAATGATGATGGAAAAACCACAGCAACCCTGGCAAAGTCAGACAAAGCATTCGGGGAAGCCCTTGTCAGTCTTTTAGCATATGTAGAATGTAGATGCACAGATTTTATTTCTCTCCCCGCACTTCTGAAACTGCATTTGTAATTCAATGCTTAGAACTAACAAAAAGACTAATTTCTTGGTATATAATCCTCAGCAATCACAGAAACATGCCAACTAGTTTCCCGTCTCTTGCAGCCCAAGATTTTGTTAGAGAGAAGCATAAACCAATTAAATGTCAGGAACAATTAACTTTTGCATTTTTCACGCAACACAGAATGAGAAAATTTTATAGTGCTCCTATAATTAAAGTTAATAAAAATGAATACAGAATTCCCCAAAGACCTTTAAGTCATGCAGGTTTCTGTGGCCACAACATACAAATTATTCTCCACCTTGTGGGAGACATGATTTCATTGGAAATGCCAGGGATGAATGAGTCTGTTCTTGTTTTTCACAGCTACCTGTGCGGTTCATTCATTGCTCTGTTCTCCCACTAAAGACAATGGGAGGAGAATTCTGCTGGACTTGGAAGACAGAGACAGGCTGACCCACCTGCTCTGGCGATTTGAGAGCCAGGAAGGCAAAGAGAATTCTGTGCTCGCAGACCAGCAAGCCAATGCAATGGGGAATAAAAAAGGCTAAAAGCAAGGGAATGCTTTGAGTCAAGGAAAAGAAAAGTCCTATTAAAGTCTCATTTCAAATCCATTTCAAGTCAGGGGAAAGGACTGAAAATGGAGGAAATTGTATCTTCAAGTATCTAATAGATGAAAGATATGTGATAAACACAAGTGGCTATTTTTAAGCACAGAGATACACGTGTGTAAAGACAAATTGTTCTATTTGAGGAGCATCTTCCTACCAAACACTATGCATGTCTGTACATAAATATCCAGCACATTTTATATGATTGTAATGTAACAGAGTGATGTTCTAAAGAGAAAAGACACTGAAATTCACAAACACGTTCCCCAGGATTGCATCAAAACCTGATGCTACAAGTGTTAAAGCTACGCCTCTAATCCACATCAGTAAGTTATACAGGAGCGTGTTTTTTTGATTGTTTGTTTGTTTCCTTTGAGGCAAATTAAGTACAAATCCCAAACAGATCTACAACAGACTAAATTCTGTTAGAATAAACAAACAAAAATAATGTTTGATATATATATATAAAAGAACTATCAGAATAGAGGGTCAGTAATGGCACCCTACTCCAGTACTCTTGCCTGGAAAATCCCATGGATGGAAGAGCCTGGTGGGCTGCAGTCCAGACTGAGCGACTTCACTTTCACTTTTCACTTTCATGCATTGGAGAAGGAAATGGCAACCCATTCCAGTATTCTTGCCTGGAGAATCCCAGGGACAGGGGAGCCTGGCGGGTTGCCATTTATGGGGTCGCACAGAGTTGGACACGACTGAAGTGACTTAGCAGCAGCAGAGATCTAAAATAATTACCCATATGCTAATACAAAAAAATAGTTTCTGTTTTTATTTGATATAAATAAATCTCTCTACTCATGTTTACAATCAGAACAGATGATAAATAGAAAGAGAAAGAAAAACCAAAGTACTTTTATAGAATGTAATAATATCACGCATGCTATTTATATCAATTAATGTCAATCAGTTAGGCATGGCTACAAAAAACATAAAAGATTCAGCTTGCACTAAAATAATTGTTGGCTTTTTTTTTTTAATATAAAGAGTCGGGCTAGAAATAACTTCTTACAGCTATGAGGTTTGCATACTTTTTAAAGAGTAAGCTCTTTAGTGAATAGTTTCAGTTCTCTGTCCAGTTCCCTTCCTCTATCTTCGGGGTAATGTAGATACACCATTCTAAAGCAGAGAAACAAAGGCAATGATCTTTCATGAAAAATAAATTATGAAGCCTTAAACAAACTCAACTTGCCTGCCAAGACCTACTGAAGGCAAAGGAGATGGTAAGCGTCAAATAACACAAGGTAGGTAAAATCAATCTATTACAGAGCTCACTCAAAAAGTATAATAAGTTTAATCATCTATGCATAAATACATTGCAACAATGCCATGCTCTTTTGTTACACTTGGAAGGATCAGGTCTTCTAACATTATATTTGACAAGTTGTATTCTAGGACACATTGGAGACATGAAGTTATTACTTACGGAATGCAAAAGAATGAAAAGATTCTGCTGAAGAAACACAATGGTAACGGTTATGGAGAATATTTTCAGTCAACAAAGTCTATCAAAGGAGTAGGAAAAGTTTAGGAGGGAGCCAGAAAGCTGGAGATGCCATCAGAATGAGAAAGCCAACAAATTTAAATTTTGAAACATGCAGTACTCAGGGGTGAAAACCTTGGGGCACAATGCTTGGTTCTATTAGAATATGTAAAAATGACTCCCTGATACATTACTTAAAACCTGCTGCTGTGACTGGTTCTGAAATAAAATTTATTTCTGAAAATGATCTTAGAAAGATGGCTTCAGTTGCATGTTTGCAAATATGTATGTCTCTATAAATATACACATTTATATGTGTGTATATACAATAAGAGAAGTTCCTTGTATCTCATCCAAATTATTTCAACATTTATCAGAGCATATATTGCCTCTTTAAAAAAAAAGTCTTCCTTGTATAGTGCTTGATTCTTGAGGTCAAGGACTATGAACCTAGTATTTCCTGTTTCAAAGGATGAACTGCACTTGATAGGCATGTAATGAATGACTATTAGATAAATTAGTATATAAATCATACACACACCTACACAAACACATAGTCATAACACACATAACACAGACACACCCCATACGCACTTAGATACATGTAAGTGTAATTATATACATTTACATGCTTGCTTAGGTATACATAAGTGCCACTATACAATACATTAGCGTATAAGTGCCATTATAGTGAAAGAGCTTGAGGTGCACAGAAAAGGAAGTACTTCAAGGGAGAAGTGGTATTTGAGTTGACTCTTGAAATACGAGTAAACTTCAACAGGTGGAGGTGGAGAGGGAATTACAAGCTAAGAGGACACCCTGTGCTGCGGCTGGATGCACAACTATTTAGGGGCTGATGCAGCCTCAGAAGAAGTGTCCAATGGTGAGTGGTTAGGCAACTGGACTGGACAAATAGGCTCAATGTTCTAAGCATTTTTCATCTCCAAATCCATTTAGTTTCATGAAATTCCTATCAAGGAGGTAGGCTAGTATCTCTATGTGATAGAGGGAGACACAGGTGCCCAGAAGGTTGCCTGTGGTCATTTAGCCAACATGCAGAGGAATCTGGATTCAGCATGAGGCAGTCAGATGCCTGATGCACAATATTAACTAATTTCACATTCGTCATCAATGGTAGAAAGAAAATTCCCATAGCTACTGAACATGGCCAGAGGCGGCCTTAAATCAGCAGGCAGACCCCTCCTTGAACGAATTCTTACTAAGGGAAAATGTCTAAAGGCCTTGGGAACATCTTTCCATTAACAAGAATGGGAAAGTAGGCAAGGTTCTACTCTTGCGTCGTCCAGAGAGTCCTGGTTGCCCCAGGTATTGAGAGTTTCAGAGTAATTTGCTTTTATTTCATACAGGGTCTAACATCCTCTATCCATGCCAGAGCTGGACTAAGACATCTTCAAAATAGGACCAATAACTCAAAAATAAAGAAGGGGGAGCATTATGGAGGGGCTTCCCTGGGGGCTCAGTGGTAAAGATTCCACCTGCAATGCAGATGCAGGAGATGTGTGTTAGATGCCTGGGTCATGAAGACCCCCTGCAGAAGGAAATGGAAATCCACTGCAGTATTCTTGCCTGCGAAATCCCACAGACAGAGGAGCCTGGCAGGCTACAGTCCATGGGACTCCAAAAGAGC
>SJYW01022240.1:130390-143564 GCA_006410735.1 Raphicerus campestris | reverse complement strand
AAAAAAAAAGTCTTCCTTGTATAGTGCTTGATTCTTGAGGTCAAGGACTATGAACCTAGTATTTCCTGTTTCAAAGGATGAACTGCACTTGATAGGCATGTAATGAATGACTATTAGATAAATTAGTATATAAATCATACACACACCTACACAAACACATAGTCATAACACACATAACACAGACACACCCCATACGCACTTAGACACATGTAAGTGTAATTATATACATTTACATGCTTGCTTAGGTATACATAAGTGCCACTATACAATACATTAGCGTATAAGTGCCATTATAGTGAAAGAGCTTGAGGTGCACAGAAAAGGAAGTACTTCAAGGGAGAAGTGGTATTTGAGTTGACTCTTGAAATACGAGTAAACTTCAACAGGTGGAGGTGGAGAGGGAATTACAAGCTAAGAGGACACCCTGCGCTGCGGCTGGATGCACAACTATTTAGGGGCTGATGCAGCCTCAGAAGAAGTGTCCAATGGTGAGTGGTTAGGCAACTGGACTGGACAAATAGGCTCAATGTTCTAAGCATTTTTCATCTCCAAATCCATTTAGTTTCATGAAATTCCTATCAAGGAGGTAGGCTAGTATCTCTATGTGATAGAGGGAGACACAGGTGCCCAGAAGGTTGCCTGTGGTCATTTAGCCAACATGCGGAGGAATCTGGATTCAGCATGAGGCAGTCAGATGCCTGATGCACAATATTAACTAATTTCACATTCGTCATCAATGGTAGAAAGAAAATTCCCATAGCTACTGAACATGGCCAGAGGCGGCCTTAAGTCAGCAGGCAGACCCCTCCTTGAACGAATTCTTACTAAGGGAAAATGTCTAAAGGCCTTGGGAACATCTTTCCATTAACAAGAATGGGAAAGTAGGCAAGGTTCTACTCTTGCGTCGTCCAGAGAGTCCTGGTTGCCCCAGGTATTGAGAGTTTCAGAGTAATTTGCTTTTATTTCATACAGGGTCTAACATCCTCTATCCATGCCAGAGCTGGACTAAGACATCTTCAAAATAGGACCAATAACTCAAAAATAAAGAAGGGGGAGCATTATGGAGGGGCTTCCCTGGGGGCTCAGTGGTAAAGATTCCACCTGCAATGCAGATGCAGGAGATGTGTGTTAGATGCCTGGGTCATGAAGACCCCCTGCAGAAGGAAATGGAAATCCACTGCAGTATTCTTGCCTGCAAAATCCCACAGACAGAGGAGCCTGGCAGGCTACAGTCCATGGGACTCCAAAAGAGCTGGACATGACTTATTGACTATACAACAATAATAGCATTATGGAGACCTCCTGAGGGGTACCATGTTCTTTCACAATTCTGGCACAGAGAGACAGTAAAATTGAACAGAAGTGGGAATTCATTCCAAAGAGATCCACAGGAATTCCCTTAAAGCAATCCTGATGATATCCTTGAACATTGCATGCAAATTGGAATTGGACTAGCTTCACAAAATTTCCTTATAAAGGAAATTTAATGCTCAGAATATAAAGGAAAATTATAAGTAGGTAAGCATGGGGAGGGTCATATAGAAATCCCAAAATAAACAGGCTTTATACTTTTAGAAAATAACCTAGCACTAGTCAGAATACAATTTAAATAGGTGCAGGGGGCTTGAAGTATAGTTAGATTAAAGCTGAGACATTTTCTGAAAGCTGCCTACAAGAAAATTGTATGGCATTCCCTATCCAACTCCACAACTGCTCCATCATCCTATATTATACATTGAATTTCACCCTGTTCAGCTTCGGTCTTGCTTATCTGCCTTATTTGTAACTGCAGAATACGAAGAATACGATTCTCTTTCGTGTGTATACATTTTGCTTGCTCAAGTCAACTGTCTAGCATTATGAGCTTATTGAAGTCCAGGATGAATAATGTGTTAAAGAGTAGAAGCACAGACTTTTGAACAGGATGGATAGGCTTTCCTCTACGCTGTTCTGCTCCCATCTCTGGGCCTTCAAGGAAGGTAACTTCCGGCCTCTTTGAGTCTATTTCACAGTTAGAGACGAACAAGAATGACGGCAAGTATCCTTCGAGGTGGCTTTTGTGCCTGCGATGTTGAAGGCTCTACTTATGTGGAAAAAGCCTCAAACTTTCGATAGCATTTTCATTTTTAATTGACTTTATCATGAAGAGAACTTTTAGGTTCATAGCAAAATTGAGTGAAGGGCACAGGTATTTCTCATATTTCTCTTCTCCCCACTTATAACATCTTCCTAATCACCATTCCCCGCAACAGTGGCATACTTGCTGTAGCTGATAAACCTACACGGAAACACCATTGTCACCCAAAGTCCATAGTGAGCCTTAGGGCTCACTCTCAGGGTTGTGCATTCTCTGGGTTTAAACAAATTTATAATGTCACGTTGCTATTGCTGCCAGTTGCTAAGTCACGTCCAACTCTTTACGATCCCGTGGACTGCAGCCCGCCGGCTCCCGGGTCCATGGGATTTCCCAGGCACGGGTACTGGAGTGGGTTGTCGTTTCCTTCTCCAGAGGATCTTCCTGGACCAGGGATCAAAGCTGCAGCTCCTGTACATGCAGGCAGTCTGTTTACCAAAGAGCCAGCAGGGAAGCCCCAGAATGACAATACCTACCATTAGAGAACCATATCGAGTAGCTTCACTGCCTTAAAAATCTTCTGGGCTCTGTCTTTTCATCCCTACCCCCAGCTCCTGGCAATCATCAATGCTTTTACTGTCTCCAGTTTTATCTTTTCCAGAATGTAATACAGTTGGACTCACAGGGTATGTAGCATTTTTAGACTGGCTTCTTTCACTTAGTCATATGCATCTAAGTTTCCTCCATGCCTTCATGGATTGACAGCTCATTTCTTTTTAGTGCAGAATAACACTCTGTTGCCTAGATGAACCAGCTTATTTATCTATCCTGCTGACATTCATCTTTATTTCTTCCAGTGTTTGGTAACTACTGTATTTTTTGAGGGAAAATAGATTTTGAAAGGAAGTTTTCAGGTAGCCCACATCTTGATGTTTTTACAAGGCAAAGAAGCAGTGTTACAGAATTGGGCTTTTTGACTAACTGAGATGTCCTGGTAACTCTTCTGTAACACCTAACACAGAGACAGTCATCAGATGGCACCCTTAAAAGGGCAACAGTATCTAGAGACTCAGACTCTATTTCTGAGTCACTGAATTATCTAAGCCACTTTTACTGAATTTCTGTTTCATTTTCTCCAACTATACAATGAGGATAACGGTGCCTGCCCTTCCAGCCTGACAATGTCCTATTGATAATCAGAAGCAGTATCCATAATTACTCACATTTGATTGTTTGTTAGCCTTTTGTATGTATTATAAGACTGTCTGCCTTCATATGACTGTGAAAAAGGCTCTCTATCTAGTAACTATTAGTCAAAACACTGCTAAATATCTTATGAATTAGATTTCTCTTTGTTCCCACATGTCACTCTTCAGTCTCTGAAGGATTTGTAAAGGTCACCCAGCACACCAATGACATTGTTGGGACATGAACCCAAGCCGATGACTCTAAATCCAGTGTGCTTCCAACCATGGCGGGTGGCCTTTCAAAGAGGAATAATAAATGTGGAAGTGTTAGATTGAACTATATGAAATTCCAGTTTTGCAAGTCAAGAAAAAAACAGCTGAATATCAATTTCATACAGTTCCAATTGATATTTTACAAATATGTAAAGGTTTATACATACACAAGTTATTGTGATAGCTTTGGCTGATTAGCATTGTCTGTAGACCACTCTTATTCACAATAGAATCATTTCCCTTGAATAGTCTCACCACTTAAAACTACATGCATTATTGCTTGCCAAAGTGTGTGTTTTCTCTTCTATAGCTATATTCTATAGGTGAGGCAGTGCAAGGCAAATGAAATGTACAACACGTCCCAGCAGCCCAGGAAATGTGTGAACTGCTGTTTCAAATCGACTGTTTCTTTCTGGCACCCTTTCCTGAAATAATGAACCAAAACATTTCTCTCCATAATAAGAAATGCTTTGTGCCAATGAGAACTCAGAATTGTCTTTGGGGCTAGATCCCAAGACATTCATTTAACCTTGATGAACAAAGATGAGCTGTTTTTAAATCTCTCTCATAAGATGGACAAAAGCATGATAACACAACCCAATGAAAACAAGTAAGAGTCCTCAAACTCCCCAAAATAACTGTGTCTACCCTTTAAAGGTTGGATGGCATCACCAACTCAATGGATATGAGTTTGGGTAAACTCCAGGAGTTGGTGATGGACAGGGAGGCCTGGCGTGCTGTGGTCCATTGGGTCACAAAGAGTCGGACACGCCTGAGCGACTGAACTGAACTGAACCCTTTAAAGATAACTTGGACATTTCAAATGGAAAGGGCTCCTTACAGAACATTTTACAAACTTAGTACAAAATGCACAATAGTTTGGGAAATAAGGAGAAATCCAATTCTTGATACAATAATCAGGCTGAAGAAGGATTTGGATATGAAACTGTATTTTTACTAGAATCACATGACAGTACATCCAGAGTTTTCTGGAAGCTGTGGATGAATGATGCTTCAGAAGAGATATTAAATAACAAATTACACCTCCAAACAACATCACTGTGCAGTCAACTTTTTTAGCCAAACTGAGTGTCTGAGAACCTGGGAGTAATTATACATAAATTAATTTGCAGGCTCCAGTTGTTTTACGGCCCATACTTGAAATTCTCATCACTGAGAGGGGCTCATAAAAAGACATCTCATATTTCTAGTGTAAAATTCAAAATTTCAATTCATAATTCTTTATGCAGCCTGATTTCTGCAATTGTTTTTAGGGATGCTCCCTAAGAAAAGTCAAAACCTAATATCTCTTTTAAAGACTTTTACCGTGGTAAAAATTTTTTAAAATACAAATTAAAGTATCTTCTAACTACTTATCAATATAAACTGACATTGAATCTAATCTCAGATGTTTTTTAAAATGTCTAAATTGTTGGCACACAGACCTTCTAAACTATATGTATATTTGTATATTATTTATAATGTCATATGTGGTTTGTGACTGTGTAATATATAATAAATCCTAAGTGGTTTATTTACTTTTTATAAGCCTTGGAGACAAACAATATATTTTTGTAAGACAGAAGTTTTATTAACATTTATTTCCCCCCTAAAACAGAGATTTACAAAGATATACAACATTTGCCTAAATGAGTCTGTTGGATTTAAATCTTAACCACACTGAGAGTATGCAAATCCAGAAGCTAGAGTTGAACAGAATAAGGCAAGAGACAAAATACACTAAAATGATTTTCTTTTAATTTGTCTTATTGCTTTCCAACTATGACCTCCACAGAAATGTAGGCCCTAGTAAATTTGATATAAAAGATCTGAAGAGAGAAGCTGGAAAAAGAATATACTACTAGATTAGAAATTAAGAAATATCTTTTCTAGAAATGTGTATTTTTTACTTTAGAGAGAATTTTGAAATGCTTGCCTTCATACCTAACCATTCATTCAATCATTCATTCTCTCCACAAGCTGTATACTGATCATGTATTGTATAAATAAATGGCAGAAGATGAGAGAACAGAAGAATAAACGAGTTTCAGGCCTCAAGAGTTCTTTGTTCAATCTAACTGAAAGAGAATATACAAATTTGAAACCACTGAAGAACATTTCTCCCTTAATAAAGTTTTACGAATGAGGACATGAATGCTTGGAGACACTCAGAAAGGAAGTGTCTCCAAGGAAGTAATCAGAGTATGACCAGCTTTTTGGTGCATTTGACTTGAGTCTTAAAGATTCCTCTTGGATCTGGACAGTGAATAACATACTTGTCGCACACTTATCTCTTCTCAGGTTCATATTATGCCATCTCACTCTCATTCTTTATTTTGCTGTTTCTAGTAGAACTAGCCCATGTTTACCCCAGGAAACCTCTTAATTTNCTAACACAGAGACAGTCATCAGATGGCACCCTTAAAAGGGCAACAGTATCTAGAGACTCAGACTCTATTTCTGAGTCACTGAATTATCTAAGCCACTTTTACTGAATTTCTGTTTCATTTTCTCCAACTATACAATGAGGATAACGGTGCCTGCCCTTCCAGCCTGACAATGTCCTATTGATAATCAGAAGCAGTATCCATAATTACTCACATTTGATTGTTTGTTAGCCTTTTGTATGTATTATAAGACTGTCTGCCTTCATATGACTGTGAAAAAGGCTCTCTATCTAGTAACTATTAGTCAAAACACTGCTAAATATCTTATGAATTAGATTTCTCTTTGTTCCCACATGTCACTCTTCAGTCTCTGAAGGATTTGTAAAGGTCACCCAGCACACCAATGACATTGTTGGGACATGAACCCAAGCCGATGACTCTAAATCCAGTGTGCTTCCAACCATGGCGGGTGGCCTTTCAAAGAGGAATAATAAATGTGGAAGTGTTAGATTGAACTATATGAAATTCCAGTTTTGCAAGTCAAGAAAAAAACAGCTGAATATCAATTTCATACAGTTCCAATTGATATTTTACAAATATGTAAAGGTTTATACATACACAAGTTATTGTGATAGCTTTGGCTGATTAGCATTGTCTGTAGACCACTCTTATTCACAATAGAATCATTTCCCTTGAATAGTCTCACCACTTAAAACTACATGCATTATTGCTTGCCAAAGTGTGTGTTTTCTCTTCTATAGCTATATTCTATAGGTGAGGCAGTGCAAGGCAAATGAAATGTACAACACGTCCCAGCAGCCCAGGAAATGTGTGAACTGCTGTTTCAAATCGACTGTTTCTTTCTGGCACCCTTTCCTGAAATAATGAACCAAAACATTTCTCTCCATAATAAGAAATGCTTTGTGCCAATGAGAACTCAGAATTGTCTTTGGGGCTAGATCCCAAGACATTCATTTAACCTTGATGAACAAAGATGAGCTGTTTTTAAATCTCTCTCATAAGATGGACAAAAGCATGATAACACAACCCAATGAAAACAAGTAAGAGTCCTCAAACTCCCCAAAATAACTGTGTCTACCCTTTAAAGGTTGGATGGCATCACCAACTCAATGGATATGAGTTTGGGTAAACTCCAGGAGTTGGTGATGGACAGGGAGGCCTGGCGTGCTGTGGTCCATTGGGTCACAAAGAGTCGGACACGCCTGAGCGACTGAACTGAACTGAACCCTTTAAAGATAACTTGGACATTTCAAATGGAAAGGGCTCCTTACAGAACATTTTACAAACTTAGTACAAAATGCACAATAGTTTGGGAAATAAGGAGAAATCCAATTCTTGATACAATAATCAGGCTGAAGAAGGATTTGGATATGAAACTGTATTTTTACTAGAATCACATGACAGTACATCCAGAGTTTTCTGGAAGCTGTGGATGAATGATGCTTCAGAAGAGATATTAAATAACAAATTACACCTCCAAACAACATCACTGTGCAGTCAACTTTTTTAGCCAAACTGAGTGTCTGAGAACCTGGGAGTAATTATACATAAATTAATTTGCAGGCTCCAGTTGTTTTACGGCCCATACTTGAAATTCTCATCACTGAGAGGGGCTCATAAAAAGACATCTCATATTTCTAGTGTAAAATTCAAAATTTCAATTCATAATTCTTTATGCAGCCTGATTTCTGCAATTGTTTTTAGGGATGCTCCCTAAGAAAAGTCAAAACCTAATATCTCTTTTAAAGACTTTTACCGTGGTAAAAATTTTTTAAAATACAAATTAAAGTATCTTCTAACTACTTATCAATATAAACTGACATTGAATCTAATCTCAGATGTTTTTTAAAATGTCTAAATTGTTGGCACACAGACCTTCTAAACTATATGTATATTTGTATATTATTTATAATGTCATATGTGGTTTGTGACTGTGTAATATATAATAAATCCTAAGTGGTTTATTTACTTTTTATAAGCCTTGGAGACAAACAATATATTTTTGTAAGACAGAAGTTTTATTAACATTTATTTCCCCCCTAAAACAGAGATTTACAAGGATATACAACATTTGCCTAAATGAGTCTGTTGGATTTAAATCTTAACCACACTGAGAGTATGCAAATCCAGAAGCTAGAGTTGAACAGAATAAGGCAAGAGACAAAATACACTAAAATGATTTTCTTTTAATTTGTCTTATTGCTTTCCAACTATGACCTCCACAGAAATGTAGGCCCTAGTAAATTTGATATAAAAGATCTGAAGAGAGAAGCTGGAAAAAGAATATACTACTAGATTAGAAATTAAGAAATATCTTTTCTAGAAATGTGTATTTTTTACTTTAGAGAGATTTTTGAAATGCTTGCCTTCATACCTAACCATTCATTCAATCATTCATTCTCTCCACAAGCTGTATACTGATCATGTATTGTATAAATAAATGGCAGAAGATGAGAGAACAGAAGAATAAACGAGTTTCAGGCCTCAAGAGTTCTTTGTTCAATCTAACTGAAAGAGAATATACAAATTTGAAACCACTGAAGAACATTTCTCCCTTAATAAAGTTTTACGAATGAGGACATGAATGCTTGGAGACACTCAGAAAGGAAGTGTCTCCAAGGAAGTAATCAGAGTATGACCAGCTTTTTGGTGCATTTGACTTGAGTCTTAAAGATTCCTCTTGGATCTGGACAGTGAATAACATACCTGTCGCACACTTATCTCTTCTCAGGTTCATATTATGCCATCTCACTCTCATTCTTTATTTTGCTGTTTCTAGTAGAACTAGCCCATGTTTACCCCAGGAAACCTCTTAATTTTCAAAGTTAATGTATAAAGCTTCTCTCGACTCTTGTCCATAAAAAACATCGAGTGCAGGAAAGGATCAGACAGGTCATTCCCAACCCCAATTAATGATAGCAATAACACAGAAAAAAGAACAAACTGCTGCTAATAAACCACCACCTTCAGGAGCAGCACTTATATCACCAGAAGTTCCTAAAAGAAAAAATAAATGAAACTATGGCGAGTGATATTTAGGTAAAACCACAGTAATCAAGGTTAGCAATCTAGTAGGAGAAATCAAGAAAAAATACAACATGGTGATTTTTCAAGGACTGAGGCAATTCTCAATGAAGATATCCATTTCAAAGCAAGAGGAAATTTTGGCAGAAAGTGCAACCATACACAGAAATCACTAAGTAGTTCATTAAATAAAATAATAATAATAATGGTTATACTGTTTTAAATTGCAATGAATCTACCTGGTAGACTTCTACACCAGGCCACTGTCATTAATGGTCTCAAACTGTAAAACATTTTTAATTTTGCTCTAAGTTTACAAGATACCATATGACATTTATAAACATACAAGTTATAAAGGAGACAACGAGTAAAAAGCTACAGGGCTATCTACCACCTTTCTCATGCTTACATATTTATTTCCATCAGAAGGACACAGAGAATGTAAAAGTTCAGTGCAAGCTAGGTACGAATCTGCAGACCATCAGCCAGCTATACTGTGCTTAGCAGCACTGAGGAAAGTTGACAACTGCAATCTGGACAGCAGGCTGTAGAGCAGGAATCTTTTTTTAAAAAAACCAATTTAAGGGTCAGGGAGAGTCACTCCTCTTTTTATCTTTGCATTATGGCAAGAGTAATAGAATGACAGAGGTTTTCTGCATATGCACTAGAAAGAGTCTTGTCCAATTTCACCGTTAAGCAAATATGATCTCAAAATGTTTAGCATTACCAAAGCATGTTCACTTTGGGTGGAGGGAGGGATGTGGTCAAGACACATCACTCAAACTCTCATGTCCTGTCTCATGTTAAGTGTTTAATCCTCCCTGTTCCCTAAGGATGGCTATTTCTCACAGTACCAGCCATCCTCTGCAACACAACAGTCAGCCTGACCCATGGAAGGATGAGTTGCCTAATGATGTCTGTGTGTTTTCAATTTATTAACACTCTACATGATAAACATAGTCATCGCCTTCCTTAATACATGATAAATGATGTCCTCAGATCACAGGGAAATAAGCTGGCACCATATTTTTTGCCTGATAAGTTCATGCATCATTGTACTTCTGTCTTTAAGGATCTCACCCCAGCCCTCAAAATCAGGGAGAATCTTCTTTCTACTCAGAGGACCTGGCCTGTTAGAAAACACTTTTGTTCTTACAGAAAATGGCTATTTGCAGCCCATGAAATACAATGTAAATCACAGTGAGGGTCAATGCTTACTAATTGTCCATGACTAAAGGACCACGTAATGTCTAGTGACACACAGAATTCCAAATAATGCCTCAGCTCTCCGTGCACACCAGTCATCAAATATACATTAAAGGAGGCCTGTTTCTAAGAGCACAAACATGGACATCAAATGTTGTCAAGGAGGCTCCTCTCAAGTGTGAACTATGTTACTGAATTAGCAGTAAATGCATTATTTAGGGAATGGTTATGTTTTGAATATCACAAAAAAACACAAAGGACTTGCTTTCTCCCTCCCTCTTTAGCTGGTCTTTCCTAAAGAATTCTGTTTCATTTGCTTCTCATTAGTCTTCTCAAGTCTAGTGAATAATTGTGAAGAATGTAGGGTGAAATGAGGCGAGTTGGGAAGAATATATAAGATCCTGTTTCCTCTGGAAAAAGTGCCCCATGTATACTGACCAATTTAAGAGAGATGTTTAAAGTATACCCCTAAAAAGGGTGAATTAGAACATAAATGAGATGATGCTCAACACTCTTGAATGTGATCCTAGACCCTCCAGATGCTCCAGGGTGGGCTGCCCTCCGAATGATAGAAACAGTGAAAAACTTGAAACAATTAGAATGAAGGGAAAAAGCATCAGGCCTGGCCAGCTTTCCCTTGGCTCTGCCTGCTTCAGAGGGAGACCCAGGATGCATAGCAGTATCCCAAGTAATGGCCACATGTGATCAAGTGTGTCTGTTTCCTTCACCAAATCCTCCCATTTGATGACACCGTCTGATGTCACGTTCTCTGAACAAGATATACAGCATCAGTGCAGCCTGTAACCAGTAACTGAGCTTCTACATCTGCTCAGGCACACTTGGACACTGACTGTACTGTTTTCATCATAATCCTATAGCCTGATAATTAATTAGTACTGCTTTCACCCACTTAGAAGACAAGAGGCACTCTGTAAGCATTCAGGATTAATATTCATCAGTTTTCCTCCTACCAGAAGCCCCAAGTTTTCTGTGCTGTCCCTATTATCACAAAATTCTTTCTTGTAAACTCTTTATAAACATGAACTAATTAATAAAGATTCTAGTCCGTAAGTATCATATATAAAGGAATGTGGAAAAAAAAGGATAGGGAAACTAGCCTCATTAGTTACACATCTCAAATGTAAAAGACGAGGGGGAAAAATCAGCTTATTTTATAAAAGAAAGACAGAGTATAAAGAAAAAACCTTTTAGTAGGAAGATTTGAGACTGGAGCTAGCTCTTAAAAGAGGAGGTGGAATAATAATTCCTTGAAATTTCCAAGTCACAGCTTGATGTGTACTTCTCTGAGGTGCTTAAAGAGAGAAGAGAAAGTTCAACAAAGAGAACAAATACAATGGGGAAAATCAATTGGCAGATGGAGCTTCAGGAGCTGGTAAATGTCTATGCATAACTTGCTCAAATGCATTCTATCCTATAAAATGGAATATTCTGATCACCCAAAACCAACCAGGCCAGACACACAGCTCCAAATTTCCCTAAAATGTTCAGAAGTTATCACCCATTCCTACCTCCAAGGTAAACTCTGCCCTATATACCATTAATGTCAATTAGTTAATACCAAAGAACAAAACTGCAAAGTTGAAATGATTTCTAAAGTAATACCCAGTCTGGTGTGTCCAGATGCCCTGAACTGGATAGGCAACCCTTGACAAGGAAGGCATTTGCGTTCCAGAAAACAGCTGCAAGTCAACCATTTTAAGCCAAATTTTATGTACTATAATTATTGTGTTACAAAAATTTTCTGCCTGAAAAGAGATTTCACTCTATAAATGAAACAGAATTGATCAGGAAAATGACTGAAAAGGAAACAATTTTATGATTTCATAGAGTTGGCAAAATAATGTATGACAGGAAAGCTGTCTCCTCTTTTGGAAGCTCTTCAGCCTAGACTGGTTTTGTTAAGCCTTCTTAAAGCTGAATATAGTAAAGTTTTAATTGGACAAATCTTACACTTGTCCTGGTACACAGGCCTAATTCACTGTTCTAGGACTTAGAGTAGCATTCAGAATTGATGCCTCAAATTATCACTACCAAGTCATGTGCATTAATGGACCTGAAAAAATTCTTTACAAGACAAATGCAGAGTTAGGGGCCATTTTCACTAATTCGTTCTCGAAAGACAGACAGAGATGAAGTGAGCTAAGTCAGGGATTCCCAGAAATCTTTAAGTTACAGCTTGGTGGGTACTTCCTTAGAGTGCTAGAATGGCTTTCGACATCAGTACACTTGACTTGATGAAAGTCATCTTTGTTCAGAGCCTTTAAGTGGTCAAACTGTGAAGTTTACCCCATCTTTATTCTGGAGATAGCAAAAGCAAGGGGATTCAGGTTGAAATGTAACTAGCTGGGAAATTTTGTGGGGAAGTTTGATTCTGCCATGTCCTATGCCATGTAAATTCATGAATATGGTCAGAGTAATAGTACACCCTTTGGGAAGGTATATTGATAATATTCTAATTATCTTTCCCAATCTCAATAACCCTTTCTTATGAGTCCTTATGAATTTCAAGAGCCACCAGAATTTACCCAATTTTGAGTTGCATTGTATTATTTACTTTGATCAACAAGCTTATGACACATTATTAATTTTTGACTGACCAGATTCTATTTTTCTCCTAAAACATAACTCTATTCATAAGTCACTTTGTTTAGGAATTTTTAATGTTCTAGAGAAGTTATGCACATTTCTTAGTGTCTGCCAACACTAATGATTTCAAGATCACTATTTTTAGCATCTTACAGTTTTACATTTTATATTTTTTGCTCCTCTTACTAATTGGAACCAGGATTGATGCTCAGTTCAGTCGTTCAGTCGTGTCTGACTCTTTGCGACCCCATGAATCGCAGCATGCCAGGCCTCCCTGTCCATCACCAACTCCCGGAGTTCACTCAGACTCACATCCATTGAGTCGGTGATGCCATCCAGCCATCTCATCCTCTGTTGTCCCCTTCTCCTCCTGCCCCCAATCCCTCCCAGCATCA
>SJYW01022240.1:110047-128160 GCA_006410735.1 Raphicerus campestris | reverse complement strand
TTGGTGCATTTGACTTGAGTCTTAAAGATTCCTCTTGGATCTGGACAGTGAATAACATACCTGTCGCACACTTATCTCTTCTCAGGTTCATATTATGCCATCTCACTCTCATTCTTTATTTTGCTGTTTCTAGTAGAACTAGCCCATGTTTACCCCAGGAAACCTCTTAATTTTCAAAGTTAATGTATAAAGCTTCTCTCGACTCTTGTCCATAAAAAACATCGAGTGCAGGAAAGGATCAGACAGGTCATTCCCAACCCCAATTAATGACAGCAATAACACAGAAAAAAGAACAAACTGCTGCTAATAAACCACCACCTTCAGGAGCAGCACTTATATCACCAGAAGTTCCTAAAAGAAAAAATAAATAAAACTATGGCGAGTGATATTTAGGTAAAACCACAGTAATCAAGGTTAGCAATCTAGTAGGAGAAATCAAGAAAAAATATAACATGGTGATTTTTCAAGGACTGAGGCAATTCTCAATGAAGATATCCATTTCAAAGCAAGAGGAAATTTTGGCAGAAAGTGCAACCATACACAGAAATCACTAAGTAGTTCATTAAATAAAATAATAATAATAATGGTTATACTGTTTTAAATTGCAATGAATCTACCTGGTAGACTTCTACACCAGGCCACTGTCATTAATGGTCTCAAACTGTAAAACATTTTTAATTTTGCTCTAAGTTTACAAGATACCATATGACATTTATAAACATACAAGTTATAAAGGAGACAACGAGTAAAAAGCTACAGGGCTATCTACCACCTTTCTCATGCTTACATATTTATTTCCATCAGAAGGACACAGAGAATGTAAAAGTTCAGTGCAAGCTAGGTACGAATCTGCAGACCATCAGCCAGCTATACTGTGCTTAGCAGCACTGAGGAAAGTTGACAACTGCAATCTGGACAGCAGGCTGTAGAGCAGGAATCTTTTTTTAAAAAAACCAATTTAAGGGTCAGGGAGAGTCACTCCTCTTTTTATCTTTGCATTATGGCAAGAGTAATAGAATGACAGAGGTTTTCTGCATATGCACTAGAAAGAGTCTTGTCCAATTTCACCGTTAAGCAAATATGATCTCAAAATGTTTAGCATTACCAAAGCATGTTCACTTTGGGTGGAGGGAGGGATGTGGTCAAGACACATCACTCAAACTCTCATGTCCTGTCTCATGTTAAGTGTTTAATCCTCCCTGTTCCCTAAGGATGGCTATTTCTCACAGTACCAGCCATCCTCTGCAACACAACAGTCAGCCTGACCCATGGAAGGATGAGTTGCCTAATGATGTCTGTGTGTTTTCAATTTATTAACACTCTACATGATAAACATAGTCATCGCCTTCCTTAATACATGATAAATGATGTCCTCAGATCACAGGGAAATAAGCTGGCACCATATTTTTTGCCTGATAAGTTCATGCATCATTGTACTTCTGTCTTTAAGGATCTCACCCCAGCCCTCAAAATCAGGGAGAATCTTCTTTCTACTCAGAGGACCTGGCCTGTTAGAAAACACTTTTGTTCTTACAGAAAATGGCTATTTGCAGCCCATGAAATACAATGTAAATCACAGTGAGGGTCAATGCTTACTAATTGTCCATGACTAAAGGACCACGTAATGTCTAGTGACACACAGAATTCCAAATAATGCCTCAGCTCTCCGTGCACACCAGTCATCAAATATACATTAAAGGAGGCCTGTTTCTAAGAGCACAAACATGGACATCAAATGTTGTCAAGGAGGCTCCTCTCAAGTGTGAACTATGTTACTGAATTAGCAGTAAATGCATTATTTAGGGAATGGTTATGTTTTGAATATCACAAAAAAACACAAAGGACTTGCTTTCTCCCTCCCTCTTTAGCTGGTCTTTCCTAAAGAATTCTGTTTCATTTGCTTCTCATTAGTCTTCTCAAGTCTAGTGAATAATTGTAAAGAATGTAGGGGGAAATGAGGCGAGTTGGAAAGAATATATAAGATCCTGTTTCCTCTGGAAAAAGTGCCCCATGTGTACTGATCAATTTAAGAGAGATGTTTAAAGTATACCCCCAAAAAGGGTGAATTAGAACATAAATGAGATGATGCTCAACACTCTTGAATGTGATCCTAGACCCTCCAGATGCTCCAGGGTGGGCTGCCCTCCGAATGATAGAAACAGTGAAAAACTTGAAACAATTAGAATGAAGGGAAAAAGCATCAGGCCTGGCCAGCTTTCCCTTGGCTCTGCCTGCTTCAGAGGGAGACCCAGGATGCATAGCAGTATCCCAAGTAATGGCCACATGTGATCAAGTGTGTCTGTTTCCTTCACCAAATCCTCCCATTTGATGACACCGTCTGATGTCACGTTCTCTGAACAAGATATACAGCATCAGTGCAGCCTGTAACCAGTAACTGAGCTTCTACATCTGCTCAGGCACACTTGGACACTGACTGTACTGTTTTCATCATAATCCTATAGCCTGATAATTAATTAGTACTGCTTTCACCCACTTAGAAGACAAGAGGCACTCTGTAAGCATTCAGGATTAATATTCATCAGTTTTCCTCCTACCAGAAGCCCCAAGTTTTCTGTGCTGTCCCTATTATCACAAAATTCTTTCTTGTAAACTCTTTATAAACATGAACTAATTAATAAAGATTCTAGTCCGTAAGTATCATATATAAAGGAATGTGGAAAAAAAAGGATAGGGAAACTAGCCTCATTAGTTACACATCTCAAATGTAAAAGACGAGGGGGAAAAATCAGCTTATTTTATAAAAGAAAGACAGAGTATAAAGAAAAAACCTTTTAGTAGGAAGATTTGAGACTGGAGCTAGCTCTTAAAAGAGGAGGTGGAATAATAATTCCTTGAAATTTCCAAGTCACAGCTTGATGTGTACTTCTCTGAGGTGCTTAAAGAGAGAAGAGAAAGTTCAACAAAGAGAACAAATACAATGGGGAAAATCAATTGGCAGATGGAGCTTCAGGAGCTGGTAAATGTCTATGCATAACTTGCTCAAATGCATTCTATCCTATAAAATGGAATATTCTGATCACCCAAAACCAACCAGGCCAGACACACAGCTCCAAATTTCCCTAAAATGTTCAGAAGTTATCACCCATTCCTACCTCCAAGGTAAACTCTGCCCTATATACCATTAATGTCAATTAGTTAATACCAAAGAACAAAACTGCAAAGTTGAAATGATTTCTAAAGTAATACCCAGTCTGGTGTGTCCAGATGCCCTGAACTGGATAGGCAACCCTTGACAAGGAAGGCATTTGCGTTCCAGAAAACAGCTGCAAGTCAACCATTTTAAGCCAAATTTTATGTACTATAATTATTGTGTTACAAAAATTTTCTGCCTGAAAAGAGATTTCACTCTATAAATGAAACAGAATTGATCAGGAAAATGACTGAAAAGGAAACAATTTTATGATTTCATAGAGTTGGCAAAATAATGTATGACAGGAAAGCTGTCTCCTCTTTTGGAAGCTCTTCAGCCTAGACTGGTTTTGTTAAGCCTTCTTAAAGCTGAATATAGTAAAGTTTTAATTGGACAAATCTTACACTTGTCCTGGTACACAGGCCTAATTCACTGTTCTAGGACTTAGAGTAGCATTCAGAATTGATGCCTCAAATTATCACTACCAAGTCATGTGCATTAATGGACCTGAAAAAATTCTTTACAAGACAAATGCAGAGTTAGGGGCCATTTTCACTAATTCGTTCTCGAAAGACAGACAGAGATGAAGTGAGCTAAGTCAGGGATTCCCAGAAATCTTTAAGTTACAGCTTGGTGGGTACTTCCTTAGAGTGCTAGAATGGCTTTCGACATCAGTACACTTGACTTGATGAAAGTCATCTTTGTTCAGAGCCTTTAAGTGGTCAAACTGTGAAGTTTACCCCATCTTTATTCTGGAGATAGCAAAAGCAAGGGGATTCAGGTTGAAATGTAACTAGCTGGGAAATTTTGTGGGGAAGTTTGATTCTGCCATGTCCTATGCCATGTAAATTCATGAATATGGTCAGAGTAATAGTACACCCTTTGGGAAGGTATATTGATAATATTCTAATTATCTTTCCCAATCTCAATAACCCTTTCTTATGAGTCCTTATGAATTCCAAGAGCCACCAGAATTTACCCAATTTTGAGTTGCATTGTATTATTTACTTTGATCAACAAGCTTATGACACATTATTAATTTTTGACTGACCAGATTCTATTTTTCTCCTAAAACATAACTCTATTCATAAGTCACTTTGTTTAGGAATTTTTAATGTTCTAGAGAAGTTATGCACATTTCTTAGTGTCTGCCAACACTAATGATTTCAAGATCACTATTTTTAGCATCTTACAGTTTTACATTTTATATTTTTTGCTCCTCTTACTAATTGGAACCAGGATTGATGCTCAGTTCAGTCGTTCAGTCGTGTCTGACTCTTTGCGACCCCATGAATCGCAGCATGCCAGGCCTCCCTGTCCATCACCAACTCCCGGAGTTCACTCAGACTCACATCCATTGAGTCGGTGATGCCATCCAGCCATCTCATCCTCTGTTGTCCCCTTCTCCTCCTGCCCCCAATCCCTCCCAGCATCACAGTCTTTTCCAATGAGTCAACTCTTCGCATCAGGTGGCCAAAGTATTGGAGTTTCAGCTTCAGCATCATTCCTTCCAAAGAAATCTCAGGGCTGATCTCCCTCAGAATGGACTGGTTGGATCTTCTTGCAGTCCAAGGGACTCTCAAGAGTCTTCTCCAACACCACAGTTCAAAAGCTTCAATTCTTTGGCGCTCATACATGACCACAGGAAAAACCATAGCCTTGACTAGACGGACCTTAGTCGGCAAAGTAATGTCTCTGCTTTTGAATATGCTTTCTAGGATTGATGTTACTTGCTCTCTATTCAGGTTGAAAAGCATCAAAACAAAAGCAGGCATTTGGGTTTGAGATTAACTTCACACATTTGAGCTGATCCCTGAACTGCTCTTGATAAGATACTTGCAAATATATTTCCATTACAATATGAAAATGTGATCAGACTAAAGTCTATAGCAAGGTATTTGGCACAGTTGCACATATTTATTATCCATTCATTTGTACAACAAATATTTACTTATTTATTGCTTTTAGGCTAGATGTCTATTCACACATTTATTTAATAAATAAATTCACACATTCATTCCACAAAGATGTAGTGAGCTAGTCAATTATGAGCTAGATAAACTGCTCTACAAAATGCTAGATATTAATACAAATGACAGGTTCTTCAACTTTAAGGGACTCAGAGTCTAATGAGACAACATATAGTATTTCCTTCTCCAGGGGATCTTCCCAACCCAGGGCTTGAACCTGAGTCTCCTGCATTGTAGACAGACACTTTACCGTCTGAGCCACCAGGGAAGCGCAATATATGTATATATATATATACACACACACACACACACACATATATATATATATGCCATATGCATATATATAACAGTCTATATAATTATATAGGGCTTCTCTGGTGGCTCAATGGTAAAGATTCCACCTGCCATACAGGAGACTGCCTACAATGAAAGAGATGTGGGTTTGATCCCTGGATCAGGAAGATCTGCTGAGAAGGAAATGACAGTCTACTCCAGTATTTTTGTTTGGGAAATCCCATGGACAGAGGAACCTGGTGGGCTACAGTCCATGGGGTCACAAAGAGGTGGACATGACTTAGTAACTAAGGCACCACTACAATATATATATATATATATGATTGCCACATAATTGCCTATTTAATTATATATATAATTTTCATATTCAATTGCCTATAATTGCTTGAAAGTGAAAAAATAGTATGATTAGTGTAATCATATAAAGCAATTACGAGAATACAGAAAAGTGAGAAAGATTATCTCTGTTTCTAGATGTTTAGGAAGGCTACTCAGAGGGTCTGACATTTGAGGTGGGCCCTGAATATGAAGCAAAGATTCAACCAACAAGAAGAGCCAAGTGTAACTCTCAAAAATAGAAACCCATGCTTTGAGAATGATGAGTGGACCCTATAGGATATGACCTGATGAAGAAGCGGGAAGGGAGACAGAAAATTATGCTGGGCTTCATGATGACAGGTCTGTCCACCTGCTACTCTCCCAAAAGAAAATTGCATAAACATGTTGCATAAGATCAGACATACTTTGTGTAGACATGAAGATAATAAATGTGCATTTAGAGTCTATTGTTTATAAAACAACATGCAAGCCCAGTGGAAAAACAGAGACTTACGAGGCACTGTCTATGTCACTCTCAATTGATGCCCTGCTGTGACTGTAAGTTACTGTTTTATGGTATTTGTGTGGAAGGAAATATGTGTACAGCTTGGTTCTACCACTAGATCATAAATTTCTGAAAAGTCTGAATACAAGACCATATATTTTGCTTCTTTGTATTCTTCCAGCATCAATTGTGGTGCCTTTTACATAGTAGATGCAGGATAATTACATTCTGAAAGAAAAGACAAATGAGTAAGTTTGCCATCTAATTGAGGTGGCATTATTTACACACATAAGAAGCTAAATAGCAACACACAGGACATCACACAGCAGTAGGTAATGGAGGGCCAAACATATGTCTGAGATAAAACCTGAGAGTTCACAATGGCACTGAAGTGTTAGTTGCTCAGTCTTGTCTGACTCTTTGCAATCCCATGGACTATCGCCTGCCAGGGTCCTCTGTCCATGGGATTCTCCAAGCAAGAATACTGGAGTGTGTAGCCACTGCCTTCTCCAGTGGATCTTTCCAACCCAGGAATGGAACCCAGGTCTCCTGCACTACAGGCAGAGTCTTTACTGTCTGAGACACCAATAGTTTTAGAGAGAAGTAAGCTTTAATTTGAAGAATAAGTCAGATTTTCAAAGGAGAGAGAAGATCAGCAGATATAAGTAGCTCAAGATGTCAGGATGAAAACTTTCAAATACAGGGTTCATCTAAGACTAATTAAAAACTTTGCTAAGAGAAAGTGGGTAGTGGGTCTAAGGCTGTAATCTTCCCACTGACAAAACGAAATCAGTCAGCTCTGTCATATTCACTTGCCCATGTTTGTACCCCCAAAGTTAAAAAACTTATATGACGCCAGTGAACCTATTGATGAAACAGAGACAGACTCAGAGAGAGACTCACATGGAGAAAAGATTTGTGGTTAGTAAGAGGGAAAGAGGCCAGGAGAGGGGTGGATTGGGAGTTTGGGATTAGCAGAGGCAAGCTGCTGCATACAGAAGATGGATAAACAACAAAGTCATACTGTATAGAACAGAGAACTATAGTCAATATCCTAGATAAATCATAGCAGAAAAGGATACAAAAAGAATGTGTGTGTGTGTATACANATAAATGTGCATTTAGAGTCTATTGTTTATAAAACAACATGCAAGCCCAGTGGAAAAACAGAGACTTACGAGGCACTGTCTATGTCACTCTCAATTGATGCCCTGCTGTGACTGTAAGTTACTGTTTTATGGTATTTGTGTGGAAGGAAATATGTGTACAGCTTGGTTCTACCACTAGATCATAAATTTCTGAAAAGTCTGAATACAAGACCATATATTTTGCTTCTTTGTATTCTTCCAGCATCAATTGTGGTGCCTTTTACATAGTAGATGCAGGATAATTACATTCTGAAAGAAAAGACAAATGAGTAAGTTTGCCATCTAATTGAGGTGGCATTATTTACACACATAAGAAGCTAAATAGCAACACACAGGACATCACACAGCAGTAGGTAATGGAGGGCCAAACATATGTCTGAGATAAAACCTGAGAGTTCACAATGGCACTGAAGTGTTAGTTGCTCAGTCTTGTCTGACTCTTTGCAATCCCATGGACTATCGCCTGCCAGGGTCCTCTGTCCATGGGATTCTCCAAGCAAGAATACTGGAGTGTGTAGCCACTGCCTTCTCCAGTGGATCTTTCCAACCCAGGAATGGAACCCAGGTCTCCTGCACTACAGGCAGAGTCTTTACTGTCTGAGACACCAATAGTTTTAGAGAGAAGTAAGCTTTAATTTGAAGAATAAGTCAGATTTTCAAAGGAGAGAGAAGATCAGCAGATATAAGTAGCTCAAGATGTCAGGATGAAAACTTTCAAATACAGGGTTCATCTAAGACTAATTAAAAACTTTGCTAAGAGAAAGTGGGTAGTGGGTCTAAGGCTGTAATCTTCCCACTGACAAAACGAAATCAGTCAGCTCTGTCATATTCACTTGCCCATGTTTGTACCCCCAAAGTTAAAAAACTTATATGACGCCAGTGAACCTATTGATGAAACAGAGACAGACTCAGAGAGAGACTCACATGGAGAAAAGATTTGTGGTTAGTAAGAGGGAAAGAGGCCAGGAGAGGGGTGGATTGGGAGTTTGGGATTAGCAGAGGCAAGCTGCTGCATACAGAAGATGGATAAACAACAAAGTCATACTGTATAGAACAGAGAACTATAGTCAATATCCTAGATAAATCATAGCAGAAAAGGATACAAAAAGAATGTGTGTGTGTGTATACATAAAAGGTGTGTGTGCGTGCACACACACACATATAACTGAATCACTTTACTATATAGCTGAAATTAACACGACACTGTAAATCAACTATAATTCAATAACAAATGAACAACAAAAAACAATACTACTCTACAAACCACGCTGCTGTTGAGAAAGGAAGCCAGATGAGAAGCTGTTGATGAGGACTTGCAAAAAGCAAACAAACCACCCAATCAAAATACACGGCTGCCCTATCCACTGTTTTCACAATAAAGGATCATTTTTCATATTTTTAGAAGATGAATAGAAGGTCCACGGCCAGCATTATCATTTGTATCCAGAGTCACCCAGAATTAATAGTCATTTTGTAACTAAAGCAAATACAGACAGGGAGACTTAATTGGAACAAAAATAAGACTTGCAAAGGTGGAGAGCCCACACCCCCGGCAGGCTCTCACAGCAACAGGCGCTGTTATCAGCCTGCCAGCCACCCTGTGCGGGGCCAATGAATCAGACACACAGTGACAGCCATGTAGGCAGCCCCACAAACAGCACAGTCAGATCTCCAAAGAAATTGCTGAGTGCCTGGGCAGGCCTCTAAAGGCAATTCTTCACACATGAAGTAAGAAGAAAAAGTGAAAGGCCAGCAGAAACAATGGCTTATACCCTTCACACGTGATGGGTCCCTATGCACCAAAGCCACAAAGGCGCGTAGCAGCAAGGGACAGGCACTCCCTCAGCCCGGCCGGAGTCAAGCATGAAGCCAGGTGCTTTCTTCATCTAAGTGTCTGTGCTCTAGGGAAGAATTCACCTGTTGATGTGATTGTGCTTAATTGCTCAGTCCTGTCTGACCCTCTGTGACCCTTTTCGACTAGCTAGCTCACCTGGTTTTTGATGCCTTCGAACTGTGATGTTGGAGAAGATTCTTCAGAGTCCCTTGGACTGCAAGGAGATCCAACCAGTCCATCCTAAAGGAGATCAGTCCTGAATGTTCATTGGAAAGACTGATGTTGAAGCTCAAATGCCAATACTTTGGCCTTCTGATGCAAAGAGCTGACTCATTTGAAAAGATCCTAATGCTGGGGAAGATTGAAGACAGGAGGAGAAGGGGATGACAGAGGATGAGATGGTTGAATGGCATCACTGTCTCAATGGACATGAGTTTGAGCAAGCTCTGGGAGATGGTAAAGGACAAGGAAGCCTGGCATGCTCCAGTCCATAAGGTCACAAAGAGTCAGACACATTGAGTGACTGAACAACAACCACCTATCCATGGGGTTTTTTCAGGAAAGAATATTGGAGTAGGTAGCCATTTCCTTCTCCAGGGGATCCTCCAGGGATCGAACCCATGTCTCCTGCATAGCAGGATTTTTTACCCACTAAGCCATTGGGAAAGCCCGCCTGTAGACGAGAAAATGGAAACCGCCATTGGAGCGGTGCAGGTAGATGCTGTAAGTCAATGATGCTCAAATTGTAGTATCCAAAACAGCAGCATCAGATCCCCTGGGAAACTTTGAAGTGCAAATTCTTGGGGCCTCAGACCAACTGAATCAAAAACACTGGAAGTGGGGCCGAAGAATCTGTGTTTTGTAAACTCCCCAGGTAATTCTACTGCAAGCTCAAACTTAATCACTGTAATAAGCATAAGNTGATGTTGGAGAAGATTCTTCAGAGTCCCTTGGACTGCAAGGAGATCCAACCAGTCCATCCTAAAGGAGATCAGTCCTGAATGTTCATTGGAAAGACTGATGTTGAAGCTCAAATGCCAATACTTTGGCCTCCTGATGCAAAGAGCTGACTCATTTGAAAAGATCCTAATGCTGGGGAAGATTGAAGACAGGAGGAGAAGGGGATGACAGAGGATGAGATGGTTGAATGGCATCACTGTCTCAATGGACATGAGTTTGAGCAAGCTCTGGGAGATGGTAAAGGACAAGGAAGCCTGGCATGCTCCAGTCCATAAGGTCACAAAGAGTCAGACACATTGAGTGACTGAACAACAACCACCTATCCATGGGGTTTTTTCAGGAAAGAATATTGGAGTAGGTAGCCATTTCCTTCTCCAGGGGATCCTCCAGGGATCGAACCCATGTCTCCTGCATCGCAGGATTTTTTACCCACTAAGCCATTGGGAAAGCCCGCCTGTAGATGAGAAAATGGAAACCGCCATTGGAGCGGTGCAGGTAGATGCTGTAAGTCAATGATGCTCAAATTGTAGTATCCAAAACAGCAGCATCAGATCCCCTGGGAAACTTTGAAGTGCAAATTCTTGGGGCCTCAGACCAACTGAATCAAAAACACTGGAAGTGGGGCCGAAGAATCTGTGTTTTGTAAACTCCCCAGGTAATTCTACTGCAAGCTCAAACTTAATCACTGTAATAAGCATAAGGAAAGGAAAAGAATACATAGAATTTATAATCCATTGTGGTCAGGGTCATCCACTGAGAGGTGGCCATGATGAGGAAAGTACTGCATCCTTTTCTCTAAAGGAAAACACTCTTCTTACATCGACTTATTCACTCATTCAACCTGGCAAGCATTCACTGAATACCCATGACCTGCCTGCTATTATTCCAGGCATTGGCCAAGGAAAAAATAACAAAGTGCAGCCCTCTCTTTAAGGGTTATAAAGCCTAGTGAGGCAATAACTAGCCTTTTGCTCTGCATCCCTTCTGCATGCCAGGCATTTATATAATATGTTTTTAGTTACTGTTCATTAAATTGAGATGACCCATAAGTTACAAAACAATTCCTTGGTTCAACTTATTGATTTTAAATGAAAATTCACCAGTGTTTGTCATTCATTACAATACACTATCTTATTTTATTGAAACTTCTCCATAATGAAATAAAAAGGCAACTGCTCTGTTGATTAAATATTTATCCCAAAGGAAGTTGTAAGAGCTATAGGAATTAATATTGAACCAACAAGCTTTTTCTGAAAAATGGATAAAGATGCTGATACCATCTCAGGACATTTTTCAGTTGGCTCAGGTCAACTTCCAGAAACTATACTGTTTCTGAGTTAACTGCTAGGCTTCCTCTATAAAGAAGAGGTTTAGAGCAAATAGTTGGCACACCCAAATGCTGAGATAAACTTCAGTCAGGAGAATTGGGAGAGGTCACATGGTTGAAGTTTTTCTGATTTGCTTTTTTCTTTGAACACTTAGGACATCAGTTCAGTTCAGTTCAGTTCAGTCACTCAGTCATGTCCGACTCTTTGCAACCCCATGAATCGCAGCATGCCAGGCCTCCCTGTCCATCACCAACTCCCAGAGACTCACATCCATCGAGTCCGTGATGCCATCCAGCCATCTCATCCTCTGTCGTCCCCTTCTCCTGCCCCCAACCCCTCTCAGCATCAAAGTCTTTTCCAATGAGTCGACTCTTCACATGAGGTGGCCAAAGCACTGGAGTTTCAGCTTTAGCATCATTTCTTCCAAAGAAATGCCAGGGCTGATTTCCTTCAGAATGGACTGGTTGGATCTCCTTGCAGTCCAAGGGACTCTCAAGAGTCTTCTCCAACACCACAGTTCAAAAGCTTCAATTCTTCAGCACTCAGCCTTCTTCACAGTCCAACTCTCACATTCATACATGACTACTGGAAAAACCACAGCCTTGACTAAATGGACCTTAGTCAGCAAAGCAATGTCTCTGCTTTTGAATATGCTGTCTAGGTTGGTCGGTTGGTCATCTTTCCTTCCAAGGAGTAAGCATCTTTTAATTTCATGGCTGCAATCACCATCTGCTGTGATGCACCCTTGATATGTGAACTTGTTCTATATCTTTTCAGGGGATGGTGGCAGGTTTATCTAAGGCTATTTATTACTTTATGGCAAATAGATGGGGAAACAATGGAAACAGTGAGAGACTTTATTTTCTTGGGCTCCAAAATCACTGCAGATGGTGTTGGCAGCCATGAAATTAAGACACTTGCTCATTGAAAGAAAATCTATGATGAACCTAGACAGCATATTAAAAAGCAGACATTACTTTGCCAATAAAGGTCCATCTAGTCAGAGCTATGGTTTTTCCAATAGTCATGTAAGGATGTGAGAGCTGGATTATAAAGAAAATTGAGTGCCAAAGAACTGATGCTTTTGAACTGTGGAGAAGACTCTTGAGAGTCCCTTGGACTCCAAGAAGATCAAATTAGTCAATCCTAAAGGAAATCAGTCCTGAATATTCATTGGAAGGACTGAAGGTAAAGCTGAAACTCCAATACTTTGGTCACCTGATGTGAAGAACTGACTCATTGGAAAAGACCCTAATGCTGGGGAAGATAGAAGGTGGGAGTAGAAGGGGACAACAGAGGGTGAAATGGTTGGATGGCATTACCATCTCAATGGACATGAGTTTGACCAAGCTCTGGGAGTTGGTGATGGACAGGGAAGCCTGGCATGCTGCAGTCCATGGGATCACAAAGAGTTGGCCACGACCGAGCGACTGAACTGAAATGATTGAAGTTCATGCGCTTTCCTTGTGGCTCAATATAAAGAACCTGCATGCCAAAGCAGGAGACTCAGGTTTAATCCCTGGGTTGGGAAGAACCCCTGGAGAAGGAAATGGCAACCCACTCCAGTATTCTTGCCTGGGAAATCCCACGGACAGAGGAGCCCAATAGGCTACAGTCCATGGGGTTGCAAAAGAGTATGGCACAGCTTAGCAACTAAACAACAATGACATTGAAGTTCACAATCAGTCACATTTTATTGCCCCAAACACAAGGACATAGCTCAACCAGGCAACGTGTAGACTAGGGCAGTGTTAATTTTCTTTCCTGCTTTAAAGGTCATAAAGTAGGAAACCTTATAAAGGAAGTACAGTTTGCCTGGCATCATACAATCCACCAGTTTCTGGTGCTTGCATCTGAAGTGGCATCGTTCCTGGGCCTGCTAAAGAGACACGCACTCCTTTAGAACATGGGGAAAGCTGGCCTCATAGTCCGTACGTGGTTAGACNAGAAAGGAAGTACAGTTTGCCTGGTATCATACAATCCACCAGTTTCTGGTGCTTGCATCTGAAGTGGCATCGTTCCTGGGCCTGCTAAAGAGACACGCACTCCTTTAGAACATGGGGAAAGCTGGCCTCATAGTCCGTACGTGGTTAGACGTCACCTACTAATACATACAATCACCAGGACTGTACGATCTACTAGGCCATCCATCTGGTGTGGCCCATCCAGGAATTTTTCCTGACCTCATAAGTCTGTGGAACAAATGTCACAAACATGAGCTATTCTGTGTGAGAGAACAACGAGTTCTGGGCTGTAGAAGAGTCAGCAGTGAAGAGAAAAGCAGATACCCAGGTAGAATCAGTGGCAATGACAGGCCAGGAGGAGCTGTGACCCAGCAAAGATGGCATGCCCCGAATGTGGGGAGAGACTTTGGTTCGGGTTTGCCAGAATAACAGGAAGGGAGATCCTAGGCCCAGAATGGGACAGGCTTACACTGTTTGGTAAATTACCCCAGGAAGTCTCAGATCGCCCGGCTTCTCCACTGTACTTTGTCTCTCCTCTATCAGCTTAGAAATAGCTAGGAAAGACCGTGCCCTTGTAACTAAGCCACTCCATTTGGCAAATGCTATTATGATGCTTTTCTGGCCTGAGTATCTGTGGCTTTCTTGAAGGGCCCCTGGGAGACGTGTTCTTCACCCTGAAGCGGCATAAAAGTCTCTTATTCCTCTGCTGATACCAGCAAAAGCTCACAGCCCATGAAACCAGGGGGTTCTGAAGTCCACCCACCCAGCAGCACCCTAGGCAAAGCCTCGGTCCTCTCTCTCTGACTCAAGCAGCCCGCGGTTATCTGAGCAAGCAGCTTCGTGACCATAATTGCTGGGTGGATAACAGCACCTTTGTCTTCAGACACAATAAATGCCCCTTTCCTAGCCAATGGTAGAGTTCTATCTAAACATCAAAATACTCTGTTTTGGTTTGGATTTTCCCATGTTCCCCCAGAACCTGCCTGCTTTTAATTATGGTGTTAGACCTCTGAAAGCTTGGGTTGGCAACCTCAGCAAACAGAAAACAAACAACGGATTGTTATCTATTTAACCGCATCAGTAGCTTTGGCTCACACTGTTGATGGATGCTATAGGGTTCTGTCTTTCCCGCTTCTGTTTCCCCATTTATTTGATTCCTGATGACTTAGCTGCAGGCTCTGCGTCTGGGAATTGGAAGGGAGGATGGTCTCTTTCTCAAAGCGAGTTGCCAATCTGTCAGACACCCCTGCAGCTCAAAGGTTTTCATTAAGTATTTTTCAGGCAAACCTTCACTTGCAACAGCTCATTATGGCTGCTCTCTGATGTCACTTGGTCCAGCCTAAACCTTAGGTTCAAAACCTGTGCTATTAAGGCCCCTGGAGTTCACCTGAAAACTAGTCTTTGCCAGGAAACAGGGTCAATGTGACCTAGCCAGCACAGGTGTTCATCATTAGATGAAGGCCTGGGAAGCTGCAGGAAATAATTCCTAAAGGCCTGGCTTCCAAAAGCCAGCTGCCCATTGACTCTGGGCTTTTTTAAAATATTGGAAGTGATAAGTAGAATGATTCCAAATCTGTTGCAAACAATATCTGAGTAAGGGAAAGCTGAAGGTTAGTGTTGTTTTTTTCTAAAATATTTATTTACTTGGCTGGGCTGAGTCTTAGTTGAGGCACACAAGATCTTCAGCAGCATGCAGGATCTTTAGTTGCAACATGTGGGATCTAGTTCCCTGACCAGAGATTGAACCCAGGCACCCTGCACTGGGAGCATGGAGTCTTAGCCCCTAGACCACCAGGGAAGTCCCAAGGTGGCAGCGGCGGCTGCTGCTGCTAAGTCGCTTCAGTCATGTCTGACTGTGCGACCCCATAGACAGCAGCCCATCAGGCTCCCCCGTTCCTGGGATTCTCCAGGAAAGAACACTGGAGTGGGTTGCCATTTCCTTCTCCAATGCATGAAAGTGAAAAGTGAAAGGGAAGTCGCTCAGTCATGTCCAACTCTTCGCGACCCCATGGACTGCAGCCTACCAGGCTCCTCCATCCATGGGATTTTCCAGGCAACAGTGCTGGAGTGGGGTGCCATTGTTTTCTCTAGCCCCAAGGCTACTGTTGTTAAACACATCCGTAGAAAGATGAAGTCCAGATTGCCTGGATGCAGGAGTATAAATCTATCAGATAGAAGTCTTTCTGATAATTGGGCTTGAGATGAGCTTTCCAAGCTGCATCTGTTGTTTTTAACTCGTAGTCTTAGAAAAGATGCTGGATTCAGCCAATGAGGATAAATGAGATACCTACTATGAAATAAAATGCAAACCTAGGGCCACAGGGCACAAAACAAGCATGATATAGATTGAGAAGTATTCTATGGATTGAAAGTTAAAATGCATGTTTAGGGAAACAGCATGAAGATATGTGCATAATGGAACCTGAGTCCAAAAGGGACTTTAAAGATAATCTAGACCAGAACTCCCAATTCTGGATGTACCTTAGAACCTAAGTGACTGGTCTGTGGTTGGGGGTCTAAGTAACCAGAACAATGATTTTCTGCAACTTTCATGCACTTCAGAGTTTGGGGGGACTGTATTGAAACATATATTTCTGGGCCTCAGCCCCAAAGATTCCAGTTCAGTATGTTTTGTGCAGGGCCCACACATTTGCACTTGTGAGATGCTCCCTGGCGATGCTGATCCATGTGGTCAGGCGGCCAAAGTCCTGGCCTACAAGTGGTTCAGTGATTACCAAACTTCCCAGTGCATGGAAATGAAAGTCATACACAGCTTAAGAAATGGATTCCTGGGCTCCACCTCCAAAGTTACTGATTCAAGGAATCGCATTCTAACAAATATCCAGGTGGACCCACAGTCTTAAAAACCACTGATTTGTATCAGGTGAGGATGGCGAGGTGCCTTTTAGAACCATCTGAAGTGTTTCTTCAAACTACATCTGCACTCAACTTTCTTTGTGGTTCAGATTACTGATACAGCAAATCTCTATTACAAATAGGCATTTCATCCTTCTCACTTAATAGATAAGAGCATTGAGGCTTACAGTAGAACCGCAACCGCGACACAAAGATGTTGGTAGGACAGCTAGGGTCAGTGCCTGCCGCACGTCCCAACTCGATGCAGAAGCTCTGACAAGAGTTCTGAGGATGAGGAGAGGGAGAAGACTTTGAAAAGGAGGCTGATATTATCACTTCTCAGTTCTGCCTTAGACTGGTCCCGACTTTACCATGGAGAAATGCATGATAGGCAAACAGCTTCCATCACAAATAGCATTACAATCACTGTGTAAGACTGCAAGAAAAGCCTAAAAGGAAGATGGTCTGATTTTCTTCCCTGAAATATTTATGCCTGAAGCAGATGCTACTGATACTGCAAAGTTTGATTCCAGCCCTACAGAAGACTAGAAAGTGAAAGTCAACTTTGTGGGTTTTCCATCTTGCAACTTTTTGTCTTTATAAACATAAATGAATATCATTACACTATTTTAGTAAATGGAACATATCAAATAAATGTACCCTCAACAAGTGTGGCACTGTGTCATAGACAGGGGTGTCAACAGGTGTACTGTAAAAAGCTGCCCCCTGCACAATAAAATTCTCAAATCCCTGATGCTAATAAGGAATATGGCATATTACAGAGTCAGCTGTCTACTAGAGCTAAGCTTTTCTTCTTCTCCCATCAGTTTTACTGAGGGTAAAGTGAATGTGCACTGGGCTTACAAACACAGTCCCTGTATACTCCTTACAGTCACTATCTGTGACTATAAGTTATTAAACTTGACTGTAATGCTTCCATCAGAATTCATGTGCAGCCATCCTGTTAATAGCACCAACACGTGGAGATACAGCATCCAAGCTTCCTAATTGGTTGAGTTACTTTTTTTTAACATGCTCGTGACTCACGCAACTGTCACCCTGACAGCACAGATGTAGTAGTTTCTGTTATTAGGCTGCATGATACTGTATTTTAGATTATTAAATCACATACCAAGAACCCCAAGACAATTACTCTACTTCATACTATCAGCCATCTAATTCATCTTCTACCAGCCACTTACCTAGAGTTTCACGTTGATTCTGAGGCATAATTAATAGACCAAGAATGTCCTTATTCACACGTAACTGAATGAGCATGTGTCCTCCAACAGGCAGGCAATCTGTATACCTCATAAAGCAGATTGGATTTTGACTTATTGGTGTTTATGCCAAGAACTCAGGGAGTTGAATGGTTGACACATAGCACCATGTCGGCAGCTTTCAAGCTGATACACAGATTTGTGTCTGACATTAGCTGTCCCAGGGGACCAGTCCCCAACACTTTCCCCAGCCATACATCTGTAAGTCACTTTTCAAAAATATGGTGTCAAAGCACCATGGCTGTATGGTAGCATGAGCAGACTGTTTCTAGTCATGCCACCCCCAACAAATCAGTGAGAAACCCACATAGAGCTGAGCTCCTTAATCATGATAGTAATATATCCAGTCACCATACGGTACCCACTGAAGTTTGAGAAGTGTCTTCTGCAAATAACCCAAATATTTTACCATCCTCTGAAGTGAAAGTTGTTCAGTCACGTCTGACTCTTTGCAACCCCATGGGCTCTATTGTCCAGGGAATTCTCCAGGCCAGAATACTGGAGT
>SJYW01022240.1:31519-100409 GCA_006410735.1 Raphicerus campestris | reverse complement strand
AGATAAATAAGAATAAAGAACTGGGAACACACCATGTAAAACTAGGGAAATGACTAAAATTATGATACAGCTCTATGATGATAGTATATTCTAGGAAAATTTAAATTCAATTTGTGGAGAATCTTATTTAAAGATGAGACTATTCTGATATAGTCATGAGTGACATACATTCAAAATGAGTGAAAATTAAAGGTCAAGAAGTCAAAGTGCCTGATTTCCAACTCTAGACTTGCCTCCTTCATGGGCACCTAAATAGAGCATGTTATATAAAAACAGAATCTCACCCCTGCCGCCTCCTCAGTTTACTCTCTCGTGTTTTCCATCTTCATTAAGTCACCATCAAGCTACCCTCAGACCTAAGACAGAATTCTGTACGCCATCTTCAATATCTTAATGTCTATCATCTCACAGGTCAAATTGGTCACTGATGGCTATCTCCAAAACAGCTGGCTAATTTGTCACCATTACCATTCTAACACCGGAATTCTGGTTTACATCTAAAAATTTCCTAACCTAAATACTTGAAATAGTCCTCAAACCTCAAACTGTCTCTCTGACTCCAGTTTTATCTCAGTGAAATCTGTTCTCTAAATTTGACCAGAATGTTCTCTCTAAAATGGAAATCTGATTATGGCACTTTCCTGCTTAAGGCTTTTTAAAAGTGTTCTGTCACTTAAAAGATTAAGTTCAGAATGTGTATAACTTGGTAACTAAGGCTTTTGATATTTTGTCACTTATCTACAACTTCAGCCTCATCCCCTAAATGCCAATCGTTTTTTCTCTATTTTCTACAATTTATATGATTAATTTATATTGTTAGATTTATTACTTTAAGAGGAAAGAAGAAATATATATCCTTATGAAATCCTTCCTGCCCTCTTCCCAGGAAGGGTTAAAAAATCCTGCTCCCTTTCCCTCTGGGTCTTTTAAACTGTAGACTGTGATCTTTTAGAGGGTCATAAAATCAATTTATTGGTTCATAGCATGAATTTTAAGGATAAGAGCAACAGAAATAGAACAGAAAATTTCATTCATTGCATGGAGCTAGGGTAAATATTTCTTTTTTCAACTTTTGCTTCAATTATATGTGGGTCACAGGCAATGGAAGTTTGAAAGTCACTGCACTATTGTGAATTTCTCAGTATTTTATAAGTAATTTTATTATAGCATATAGATCAGTGCACCTGCTATTTGTCTCTTTCACCTACTGACTGTGTGGCNAGATAAATAAGAATAAAGAACTGGGAACACACCATGTAAAACTAGGGAAATGACTAAAATTATGATACAGCTCTATGATGATAGTATATTCTAGGAAAATTTAAATTCAATTTGTGGAGAATCTTATTTAAAGATGAGACTATTCTGATATAGTCATGAGTGACATACATTCAAAATGAGTGAAAATTAAAGGTCAAGAAGTCAAAGTGCCTGATTTCCAACTCTAGACTTGCCTCCTTCATGGGCACCTAAATAGAGCATGTTATATAAAAACAGAATCTCACCCCTGCCGCCTCCTCAGTTTACTCTCTCGTGTTTTCCATCTTCATTAAGTCACCATCAAGCTACCCTCAGACCTAAGACAGAATTCTGTACGCCATCTTCAATATCTTAATGTCTATCATCTCACAGGTCAAATTGGTCACTGATGGCTATCTCCAAAACAGCTGGCTAATTTGTCACCATTACCATTCTAACACCGGAATTCTGGTTTACATCTAAAAATTTCCTAACCTAAATACTTGAAATAGTCCTCAAACCTCAAACTGTCTCTCTGACTCCAGTTTTATCTCAGTGAAATCTGTTCTCTAAATTTGACCAGAATGTTCTCTCTAAAATGGAAATCTGATTATGGCACTTTCCTGCTTAAGGCTTTTTAAAAGTGTTCTGTCACTTAAAAGATTAAGTTCAGAATGTGTATAACTTGGTAACTAAGGCTTTTGATATTTTGTCACTTATCTACAACTTCAGCCTCATCCCCTAAATGCCAATCGTTTTTTCTCTATTTTCTACAATTTATATGATTAATTTATATTGTTAGATTTATTACTTTAAGAGGAAAGAAGAAATATATATCCTTATGAAATCCTTCCTGCCCTCTTCCCAGGAAGGGTTAAAAAATCCTGCTCCCTTTCCCTCTGGGTCTTTTAAACTGTAGACTGTGATCTTTTAGAGGGTCATAAAATCAATTTATTGGTTCATAGCATGAATTTTAAGGATAAGAGCAACAGAAATAGAACAGAAAATTTCATTCATTGCATGGAGCTAGGGTAAATATTTCTTTTTTCAACTTTTGCTTCAATTATATGTGGGTCACAGGCAATGGAAGTTTGAAAGTCACTGCACTATTGTGAATTTCTCAGTATTTTATAAGTAATTTTATTATAGCATATAGATCAGTGCACCTGCTATTTGTCTCTTTCACCTACTGACTGTGTGGCCTAAAAAGCAAAAAAGTATCTCCTACTCATTTTTATATCTCTGAATGGGAATCTATCGCAAAATATTCTAATCACAGAGAGCTNGGGTCACAGGCAATGGAAGTTTGAAAGTCACTGCACTATTGTGAATTTCTCAGTATTTTATAAATAATTTTATTATAGCATATAGATCAGTGCATCTGCTATTTATCTCTTTCACCTACTGACTGTGTGGCCTAAAAAGCAAAAAAGTATCTCCTACTCATTTTTATATCTCTGAATGTGAATCTATCGCAAAATATTCTAATCACAGAGAGCCACTCAGTGTGTGTTAGATGAAAAGTGTGTGAGCAGGCAACATGGGAATCTGTTGGTTTGGGTATTAGTGAGTCCGTCCTATATCCTCACCCACAGGCCTGTGGTTCTGGAAGGGTCTAAAACACAGCATTATTTGTCTCCCCTAAAATCTGACCTCAAAGCGTGGACAGGGGAGACAGCTTTATTACTGCAGGGCTTTAGAATAAATTCTCATTTGTTTCTCACCTCCATCCTCAGATTCTTCCTGTGGAGTTCTACAGGTATAATTCTGCAAAGTTTAAACATTTTGTTTGGAAACGTCCCATAACAGGAAAATAAATAGTAAGCAGGAGACCAGAGAATGAGCTGGCTAGGGCAGAACAGAGACGAGAAATGAGAAACGGCAGCCTAGAGAGAGCAGACCGTGAAGCCGGAGCAAAGGGAAGTGAAGGTCTGCCGATTCCGACCCAAGTTCCACCTTAATGTGGGTCTGAAGCCCCGTCAGTGATGGGACAGAGTGTGAAGTCGGCCGTATCATCACAGCAAGGGCAGGGCTGGAGCACAAATGCACTGAGGCCCTAAGGCAGGCCGGGGAGCCCAGCTCACTGGTCAGGCTCTTCCATGCTGCTTAAGCTCCTGCTCTGCAATTGGAACCACTCTGATCTTGAATTTATGCCCTGTGCCCAGTGAAATAATCATACTTGGCTGCCCAAAGACTATCTTTCAACACAGTGCATTACTTGGTCGGGTTTCATTTCAGCATAACAAGATTCTACCCTTAGATCCTGAAATATCATTCTTTCTACAATGCTACACATCGCCTCCTAGTTACCTGCCCCTTAAGCAAATTTAAATTGTTTTAAACAAAACTTTCTCATTTACTGTAGTTTCAAAGTTCTGCCTTCAAGAAGCAATTCATGTACTTCCCGGGTAGTACAGTGGCTGAGAATCTGCCTGCTAAAGCAGGGGACACAGGTTCGATCTCTGTTTCAGGAAGATTTCGCATGCCATGGAGCAACTATGTCCATGCACCACAACCACTGAGCCCGCTTACTGCAACTACTGAAGCCCACACACCCGAGAGTCTGCGCTGAAGCCCACGCACCCAAGAGTCTGCACTGAAGCCCACGCACCTTAGAGTCTGCGCTGAAGCCCATGCACCCAAGAGTCTGCGCTGAAGCCCATGCACCCTAGAGTCTGTGCTGAAGCCCATGCACCCTAGAGTCTGCGCTGAAGCCCATGCACCCAAGAGTCTGCGCTGAAGCCCACGCACCCTAGAGTCTGCGCTGAAGCCCACGCACCCTAGAGTCTGTGCTGAAGCCCACGCACCCTAGAGTCTATGCTGAAGCCCATGCACCTGAGAGTCTGTGCTGTGCAACAGGAGAGCCGCTGCACTGTGAAGCTTGTACACGACGACAAGAGAACAGCCCCTGCTCACTGCAACTAGAAAACGTCCACGTGCAGCAATGAAGACCCAGCTCACCCCAAAATAAATTTCTTTAAAAAAATTATTGGAGTAAAAGAAGCAATTTATAACTTCATAGTGATATCAGCACAGTTCAAACATGATCTTATTTTCTTGTCTTAATGAAGCCCTTTAACATGAATTCAGCAATACTAATTATTCCACTTAAAAATAATGAGTGCCACCCCTTCCTCCTTGTTTAATTAATACCTTGTATTTGAGATGCTAGCAAAGGTTACAATGCCAAGTTGTTCTTCATGATTTTAAATTGATCTAAATATATTCCCTAATAACAAGTATATAAGTTTGAACAGCCCTGGTATGTCTAAAAAGCACTGATAATATTTTATCCAAGCTGAAAGAGACTCAAGGAAAAATCTTCCACTTTTTCTCTGCAGCAGACTCCCAAAGATACAACAGCCAGGCAACAAAGAACAAGTAGAAACATTTCATACACTGCATGTGAGAAGCTACATGTATCACAGACTCACACAACTTTAGATCTAGAATGGATCTGATAAACTGCTTCCATTTTACTATTTCAACCTCTTCATTTTATAGGAAAGGAAACCAAGGTCCAAGGAGAGTCTGCAGAATTCCTAGATTTGTTTAAGAAAGTCAATGAAACAGATGTAAAACCTATGATTATAAGCCAGTTTTCTTCTACTGACTTCAAGTGTCCATCTACAAATAACCAATGATGGCTGGAAATTGTAAAATGTGGAATAGAGGGAACTGTGTTTTTAGTGGTTTCTTACAATCAAGCAGTTTTTTATTTGCTAATTACTTATGTGCTGGTTACCGTAAGATACAATTTAAAGATACATTTTTCCCAGGAGGAACTAGTGGTAAAGAACCCGTTTGCCAATGCAGGAGACATGAGATGCAGGTTCAATCCCTGGGCTGGGAAGATCCCCTAAAGGAGAGCATGGCAACCCACTCCAGTATTCTTGCCTGGAGAATCCCATGGACAGAGGAGCCTGGCAAGATCCATTTGGTCCATAGGGTTGCGAAGAGTTGGACATCACTGAAGTGGGAGCATGCACACACAATTTAAACAGGCCACTTGGTTAAATTAGCAAGATGATGTAATAGGAACTGTCAAACATGAAATATAATTAATTGCATCAGTTGAGTTCAGTCGATCAGTCATGTCTGACTCTTTGTGACCCCATGGACTGGAGCACGCCGGGCTTCCCTGTCCATCACCGACTCCCAGAGCTTGCTCAAACTCATATCATTGAGTTAGTGATGCCATCCAAACCATCTCATCATTTTTCATCCCCTTCTCCTCCTGCCTTCAATCTTTCCTACCATTAGGGTCTTTTGTAAGGAGTCAGTTCTTCACATCAGGTGGCCAAAGTATTCTGGTTTCAGCATCAGTCCTTCCAGTGAATATTCAGGACTGATTTCCTTTAGGATTGACTGGCTTGATCTCCTTGCAGTCCAAGGGACTCTCAAGAATCTTCTCCAACACAGCAGATCAAAAGCATCAGTACTTCAGTGCTCAACTTTCTTTAGAGCACAGCAAAAAGTAACTTTATATTGTCCTACAAATTTGATAGATGGTTTCTGAACAACACTTCATTTATCTCAGAATAGAAATTTTATTCATAGAGGACTTCATATCATCACAAAATTCAAGGCCCTCAAGAAGGTCTCAAGCCCAAGGTTACCAGACAGAGATTCAGCTCCTCGGAGTGAGCTCCAACACGAAGGAGCAGATTTCTAAGCTGTTTCAGACTTTTATACACATTTCCATTCCCCTTCTTCAAGGTTAGCCAAGAAGTCTAAAAGGAGATGAGAGTTCCCAGGGAGACTCATTTTGCTGTGCTCTTCAAAATGTTGATCTCGGCATATCTCTGCAACCTGTACCCAATTTCCTTTTCTATTTGAACAGAAGCAGTAATGGTCTAAGGGTATGCTATTGCCAAACATGGTGCAGATCCCCCGCATGGATTTCATAGCCAACTGCAGTCCACAGATCCAGGATGGAGACGCTGTTATTATTCACATTTCATGGAAAGCAATGGTGAAGTCCTCTGTCCTGGGTTGTGGCTCAGAACCACATCTGACTTGTGTCCTAAAACGTTCCTCCTCACTACAGCATGTTCCTTCTGAGATTCTTAGCAGCACCCAAGCTTACTCCACCCCATCTGCCACACTCACCCCCAAACACACACACAGACAAGGCCACTGGCAATGGAAGAGCTCAAAGCTAAAGAGACTCTCAAGTATTTGGGTCTCACAAGAATGCACAGAAGTCCCAAACCTAAAGTGAACTCTGCCGCTGGCAAGGGAATCCAAAGGCCATTATTGCTAAGAATGGCTTCCCTGGTAGCTTAGACAGTAAAGAATCTGCTTATAATGCAGGAGACCCGGGTTCAATCCCTGGGTAGGGAAGATCCCCTGAAGAAGGAAATGACAACCCATTCCAGTACTCTTGCCTGGGAAATCCTATGGACAGAGGAGCCCAGCGGGCTGCAGTCTATGGGGTGGTGAAGAGTCGGACATGCCTGAGAGACTGACACTGCTACTGTTGCTAATAATAATTAGGGCTGAACACAGTCATAGCAAACATGACAGCAGAGAGTGAACAACAGAACGCGCAATTCAGCAAACAGTGCCTACGATAAACTGTTTCAATGGGCACAAGCCCTGGATTAAACTAAACGTTACTAAGACCACACAGATAGTAAGCTGTCGAGCCAGGGTTTAACACCAGATCTTGTAGATGACAAAGCTTCAGCTCTATCTACAACAATTTGATCACTCATTAGGAAATGGGCATTTACTCAAAACACTATTGAAAAAAAAATATCTATGAATAAGAAACATTTAATAGAAACATCACATTCTCCTGGACCCAAGAGAGGCTTGCTATACAGTGTGTGAGGACAACAGTGAGACCACGTGATGCCTGCAGCAACGTTATTCCCTTTTATGACTCCAAATAAGCTGCTTTGTGTTTATGCATTTTAGCTTTGCTACGAGAGTATGTACACAGACACCAGTGATAGGAAGCAACATTCAGTATTCTCCTTGAAGAGGGAATGACTATTATTTAAAGAAAGACCATCTTAGAACATTACTAAAGTACTACACATATTATAAACCATCCCCTACACTCTTTTTTCTTTTCATGTGGTCTTCCGTTGAGTTAGAGTTCTATGTTTTATAGCATTGTCAATTTCTAACCAAATTTAGGTTACTATTTCCAAGGAGATAATTATGAACATAAATACATTCACCTTCCTCAGTGAGCATGTATAGCTTATGGATACCCTTCTAAATTCATCTGGCGACCTTAATCTATTTCTTGTTTGACATTTATTATGATATTTTGTGAAACTCGCTTCACAAAGTGTCTATAGGAAACTCTACAGACTCTATGAAAATCTCCAGGTGCCAGGATTTTTGCGAGAAAGCCGTGTGGAATTCCAGATAACTCGGAAAAGAAAAGGACATGGCCATGCTGTTTGTGCTTTGTTCTATTTTTTAGCACTTTGTTTCTGCAAGAAAAAGCACGGGGTTGGCAGAGACTCCACTTNAAAAAAATTATTGGAGTAAAAGAAGCAATTTATAACTTCATAGTGATATCAGCACAGTTCAAACATGATCTTATTTTCTTGTCTTAATGAAGCCCTTTAACATGAATTCAGCAATACTAATTATTCCACTTAAAAATAATGAGTGCCACCCCTTCCTCCTTGTTTAATTAATACCTTGTATTTGAGATGCTAGCAAAGGTTACAATGCCAAGTTGTTCTTCATGATTTTAAATTGATCTAAATATATTCCCTAATAACAAGTATATAAGTTTGAACAGCCCTGGTATGTCTAAAAAGCACTGATAATATTTTATCCAAGCTGAAAGAGACTCAAGGAAAAATCTTCCACTTTTTCTCTGCAGCAGACTCCCAAAGATACAACAGCCAGGCAACAAAGAACAAGTAGAAACATTTCATACACTGCATGTGAGAAGCTACATGTATCACAGACTCACACAACTTTAGATCTAGAATGGATCTGATAAACTGCTTCCATTTTACTATTTCAACCTCTTCATTTTATAGGAAAGGAAACCAAGGCCTAAGGAGAGTCTGCAGAATTCCTAGATTTGTTTAAGAAAGTCAATGAAACAGATGTAAAACCTATGATTATAAGCCAGTTTTCTTCTACTGACTTCAAGTGTCCATCTACAAATAACCAATGATGGCTGGAAATTGTAAAATGTGGAATAGAGGGAACTGTGTTTTTAGTGGTTTCTTACAATCAAGCAGTTTTTTATTTGCTAATTACTTATGTGCTGGTTACCGTAAGATACAATTTAAAGATACATTTTTCCCAGGAGGAACTAGTGGTAAAGGACCCGTTTGCCAATGCAGGAGACATGAGATGCAGGTTCAATCCCTGGGCTGGGAAGATCCCCTAAAGGAGAGCATGGCAACCCACTCCAGTATTCTTGCCTGGAGAATCCCATGGACAGAGGAGCCTGGCAGGATCCATTTGGTCCATAGGGTTGCGAAGAGTTGGACATCACTGAAGTGGGAGCATGCACACACAATTTAAACAGGCCACTTGGTTAAATTAGCAAGATGATGTAATAGGAACTGTCAAACATGAAATATAATTAATTGCATCAGTTGAGTTCAGTCGATCAGTCATGTCTGACTCTTTGTGACCCCATGGACTGGAGCACGCCGGGCTTCCCTGTCCATCACCAACTCCCAGAGCTTGCTCAAACTCATATCATTGAGTCAGTGATGCCATCCAAACCATCTCATCATTTTTCATCCCCTTCTCCTCCTGCCTTCAATCTTTCCTACCATTAGGGTCTTTTGTAAGGAGTCAGTTCTTCACATCAGGTGGCCAAAGTATTCTGGTTTCAGCATCAGTCCTTCCAGTGAATATTCAGGACTGATTTCCTTTAGGATTGACTGGCTTGATCTCCTTGCAGTCCAAGGGACTCTCAAGAATCTTCTCCAACACAGCAGATCAAAAGCATCAGTACTTCAGTGCTCAACTTTCTTTAGAGCACAGCAAAAAGTAACTTTATATTGTCCTACAAATTTGATAGATGGTTTCTGAACAACACTTCATTTATCTCAGAATAGAAACTTTATTCATAGAGGACTTCATATCATCACAAAATTCAAGGCCCTCAAGAAGGTCTCAAGCCCAAGGTTACCAGACAGAGATTCAGCTCCTCGGAGTGAGCTCCAACACGAAGGAGCAGATTTCTAAGCTGTTTCAGACTTTTATACACATTTCCATTCCCCTTCTTCAAGGTTAGCCAAGAAGTCTAAAAGGAGATGAGAGTTCCCAGGGAGACTCATTTTGCTGTGCTCTTCAAAATGTTGATCTCGGCATATCTCTGCAACCTGTACCCAATTTCCTTTTCTATTTGAACAGAAGCAGTAATGGTCTAAGGGTATGCTATTGCCAAACATGGTGCAGATCCCCCGCATGGATTTCATAGCCAACTGCAGTCCACAGATCCAGGATGGAGACGCTGTTATTATTCACATTTCATGGAAAGCAATGGTGAAGTCCTCTGTCCTGGGTTGTGGCTCAGAACCACATCTGACTTGTGTCCTAAAACGTTCCTCCTCACTACAGCATGTTCCTTCTGAGATTCTTAGCAGCACCCAAGCTTACTCCACCCCATCTGCCACACTCACCCCCAAACACACACACAGACAAGGCCACTGGCAATGGAAGAGCTCAAAGCTAAAGAGACTCTCAAGTATTTGGGTCTCACAAGAATGCACAGAAGTCCCAAACCTAAAGTGAACTCTGCCGCTGGCAAGGGAATCCAAAGGCCATTATTGCTAAGAATGGCTTCCCTGGTAGCTTAGACAGTAAAGAATCTGCTTATAATGCAGGAGACCCGGGTTCAATCCCTGGGTAGGGAAGATCCCCTGAAGAAGGAAATGACAACCCATTCCAGTACTCTTGCCTGGGAAATCCTATGGACAGAGGAGCCCAGCGGGCTGCAGTCTATGGGGTGGTGAAGAGTCGGACATGCCTGAGAGACTGACACTGCTACTGTTGCTAATAATAATTAGGGCTGAACACAGTCATAGCAAACATGACAGCAGAGAGTGAACAACAGAACGCGCAATTCAGCAAACAGTGCCTACGATAAACTGTTTCAATGGGCACAAGCCCTGGATTAAACTAAACGTTACTAAGACCACACAGATAGTAAGCTGTCGAGCCAGGGTTTAACACCAGATCTTGTAGATGACAAAGCTTCAGCTCTATCTACAACAATTTGATCACTCATTAGGAAATGGGCATTTACTCAAAACACTATTGAAAAAAAAATATCTATGAATAAGAAACATTTAATAGAAACATCACATTCTCCTGGACCCAAGAGAGGCTTGCTATACAGTGTGTGAGGACAACAGTGAGACCACGTGATGCCTGCAGCAACGTTATTCCCTTTTATGACTCCAAATAAGCTGCTTTGTGTTTATGCATTTTAGCTTTGCTACGAGAGTATGTACACAGACACCAGTGATAGGAAGCAACATTCAGTATTCTCCTTGAAGAGGGAATGACTATTATTTAAAGAAAGACCATCTTAGAACATTACTAAAGTACTACACATATTATAAACCATCCCCTACACTCTTTTTTCTTTTCATGTGGTCTTCCGTTGAGTTAGAGTTCTATGTTTTATAGCATTGTCAATTTCTAACCAAATTTAGGTTACTATTTCCAAGGAGATAATTATGAACATAAATACATTCACCTTCCTCAGTGAGCATGTATAGCTTATGGATACCCTTCTAAATTCATCTGGCGACCTTAATCTATTTCTTGTTTGACATTTATTATGATATTTTGTGAAACTCGCTTCACAAAGTGTCTATAGGAAACTCTACAGACTCTATGAAAATCTCCAGGTGCCAGGATTTTTGCGAGAAAGCCGTGTGGAATTCCAGATAACTCGGAAAAGAAAAGGACATGGCCATGCTGTTTGTGCTTTGTTCTATTTTTTAGCACTTTGTTTCTGCAAGAAAAAGCACGGGGTTGGCAGAGACTCCACTTTTACTATTATTTAAAGGAAGGGAATATTATTATTACCAAATTATTACTATCATGTAAAGGAGGGGAAATGCTTGAGTCAGGCTTCAGTGGCTTAAGGTAAAGGGTAACAATATCTAAATGGGAGCTGTTAAATTAACATTGTTGCTCTGGCTTTTTCAAGAGCTTCCTTAACCAAGAATGAANAAAAAAATTATTGGAGTAAAAGAAGCAATTTATAACTTCATAGTGATATCAGCACAGTTCAAACATGATCTTATTTTCTTGTCTTAATGAAGCCCTTTAACATGAATTCAGCAATACTAATTATTCCACTTAAAAATAATGAGTGCCACCCCTTCCTCCTTGTTTAATTAATACCTTGTATTTGAGATGCTAGCAAAGGTTACAATGCCAAGTTGTTCTTCATGATTTTAAATTGATCTAAATATATTCCCTAATAACAAGTATATAAGTTTGAACAGCCCTGGTATGTCTAAAAAGCACTGATAATATTTTATCCAAGCTGAAAGAGACTCAAGGAAAAATCTTCCACTTTTTCTCTGCAGCAGACTCCCAAAGATACAACAGCCAGGCAACAAAGAACAAGTAGAAACATTTCATACACTGCATGTGAGAAGCTACATGTATCACAGACTCACACAACTTTAGATCTAGAATGGATCTGATAAACTGCTTCCATTTTACTATTTCAACCTCTTCATTTTATAGGAAAGGAAACCAAGGCCTAAGGAGAGTCTGCAGAATTCCTAGATTTGTTTAAGAAAGTCAATGAAACAGATGTAAAACCTATGATTATAAGCCAGTTTTCTTCTACTGACTTCAAGTGTCCATCTACAAATAACCAATGATGGCTGGAAATTGTAAAATGTGGAATAGAGGGAACTGTGTTTTTAGTGGTTTCTTACAATCAAGCAGTTTTTTATTTGCTAATTACTTATGTGCTGGTTACCGTAAGATACAATTTAAAGATACATTTTTCCCAGGAGGAACTAGTGGTAAAGAACCCGTTTGCCAATGCAGGAGACATGAGATGCAGGTTCAATCCCTGGGCTGGGAAGATCCCCTAAAGGAGAGCATGGCAACCCACTCCAGTATTCTTGCCTGGAGAATCCCATGGACAGAGGAGCCTGGCAGGATCCATTTGGTCCATAGGGTTGCGAAGAGTTGGACATCACTGAAGTGGGAGCATGCACACACAATTTAAACAGGCCACTTGGTTAAATTAGCAAGATGATGTAATAGGAACTGTCAAACATGAAATATAATTAATTGCATCAGTTGAGTTCAGTCGATCAGTCATGTCTGACTCTTTGTGACCCCATGGACTGGAGCACGCCGGGCTTCCCTGTCCATCACCGACTCCCAGAGCTTGCTCAAACTCATATCATTGAGTCAGTGATGCCATCCAAACCATCTCATCATTTTTCATCCCCTTCTCCTCCTGCCTTCAATCTTTCCTACCATTAGGGTCTTTTGTAAGGAGTCAGTTCTTCACATCAGGTGGCCAAAGTATTCTGGTTTCAGCATCAGTCCTTCCAGTGAATATTCAGGACTGATTTCCTTTAGGATTGACTGGCTTGATCTCCTTGCAGTCCAAGGGACTCTCAAGAATCTTCTCCAACACAGCAGATCAAAAGCATCAGTACTTCAGTGCTCAACTTTCTTTAGAGCACAGCAAAAAGTAACTTTATATTGTCCTACAAATTTGATAGATGGTTTCTGAACAACACTTCATTTATCTCAGAATAGAAATTTTATTCATAGAGGACTTCATATCATCACAAAATTCAAGGCCCTCAAGAAGGTCTCAAGCCCAAGGTTACCAGACAGAGATTCAGCTCCTCGGAGTGAGCTCCAACACGAAGGAGCAGATTTCTAAGCTGTTTCAGACTTTTATACACATTTCCATTCCCCTTCTTCAAGGTTAGCCAAGAAGTCTAAAAGGAGATGAGAGTTCCCAGGGAGACTCATTTTGCTGTGCTCTTCAAAATGTTGATCTCGGCATATCTCTGCAACCTGTACCCAATTTCCTTTTCTATTTGAACAGAAGCAGTAATGGTCTAAGGGTATGCTATTGCCAAACATGGTGCAGATCCCCCGCATGGATTTCATAGCCAACTGCAGTCCACAGATCCAGGATGGAGACGCTGTTATTATTCACATTTCATGGAAAGCAATGGTGAAGTCCTCTGTCCTGGGTTGTGGCTCAGAACCACATCTGACTTGTGTCCTAAAACGTTCCTCCTCACTACAGCATGTTCCTTCTGAGATTCTTAGCAGCACCCAAGCTTACTCCACCCCATCTGCCACACTCACCCCCAAACACACACACAGACAAGGCCACTGGCAATGGAAGAGCTCAAAGCTAAAGAGACTCTCAAGTATTTGGGTCTCACAAGAATGCACAGAAGTCCCAAACCTAAAGTGAACTCTGCCGCTGGCAAGGGAATCCAAAGGCCATTATTGCTAAGAATGGCTTCCCTGGTAGCTTAGACAGTAAAGAATCTGCTTATAATGCAGGAGACCCGGGTTCAATCCCTGGGTAGGGAAGATCCCCTGAAGAAGGAAATGACAACCCATTCCAGTACTCTTGCCTGGGAAATCCTATGGACAGAGGAGCCCAGCGGGCTGCAGTCTATGGGGTGGTGAAGAGTCGGACACGCCTGAGAGACTGACACTGCTACTGTTGCTAATAATAATTAGGGCTGAACACAGTCACAGCAAACATGACAGCAGAGAGTGAACAACAGAACGTGCAATTCAGCAAACAGTGCCTACGATAAACTGTTTCAATGGGCACAAGCCCTGGATTAAACTAAACGTTACTAAGACCACACAGATAGTAAGCTGTCGAGCCAGGGTTTAACACCAGATCTTGTAGATGACAAAGCTTCAGCTCTATCTACAACAATTTGATCACTCATTAGGAAATGGGCATTTACTCAAAACACTATTGAAAAAAAAATATCTATGAATAAGAAACATTTAATAGAAACATCACATTCTCCTGGACCCAAGAGAGGCTTGCTATACAGTGTGTGAGGACAACAGTGAGACCACGTGATGCCTGCAGCAACGTTATTCCCTTTTATGACTCCAAATAAGCTGCTTTGTGTTTATGCATTTTAGCTTTGCTACGAGAGTATGTACACAGAGACCAGTGATAGGAAGCAACATTCAGTATTCTCCTTGAAGAGGGAATGACTATTATTTAAAGAAAGACCATCTTAGAACATTACTAAAGTACTACACATATTATAAACCATCCCCTACACTCTTTTTTCTTTTCATGTGGTCTTCCGTTGAGTTAGAGTTCTATGTTTTATAGCATTGTCAATTTCTAACCAAATTTAGGTTACTATTTCCAAGGAGATAATTATGAACATAAATACATTCACCTTCCTCAGTGAGCATGTATAGCTTATGGATACCCTTCTAAATTCATCTGGCGACCTTAATCTATTTCTTGTTTGACATTTATTATGATATTTTGTGAAACTCGCTTCACAAAGTGTCTATAGGAAACTCTACAGACTCTATGAAAATCTCCAGGTGCCAGGATTTTTGCGAGAAAGCCGTGTGGAATTCCAGATAACTCGGAAAAGAAAAGGACATGGCCATGCTGTTTGTGCTTTGTTCTATTTTTTAGCACTTTGTTTCTGCAGTTTCTGCAAGAAAAAGCATGGGGTTGGCAGAGACTCCACTTTTACTATTATTTAAAGGAAGGGAATATTATTATTACCAAATTATTACTATCATGTAAAGGAGGGGAAATGCTTGAGTCAGGCTTCAGTGGCTTAAGGTAAAGGGTAACAATATCTAAATGGGAGCTGTTAAATTAACATTGTTGCTCTGGCTTTTTCAAGAGCTTCCTTAACCAAGAATGAACAAAACAGTAATGTCGCAGTTCATGGTCATTCCTGGAGATTCACAGGAAAAATAGCTTTAAGGGCAGGTTAATCTGTAGATGCTTCAAAAATCTCAGATCACAAGCTGATGTGGATTTTTCTTGTCACTAAGAAAAGACAAACGAGGCATTTCTCTAAGTGATCCATTAAAGTTCTGAATGCTCAGGATAGTAATTTTAGCTGGTTCCTCTCTTCTGGAAATAAAGCATAATTTTAACTGCACAGGAACTATTCATCAGCAGCTAATTTAATTTCACATTTAGATCAATTAGAGAAAGGGGAAAAAACCCCTGAAGTTAAGCACTTGTTTATAAAATGTCCTTAACTAAAATTGCTCAAAGAGCTTTTCAATAACAGCTCTTTTCTCAGAAGGACGTTATGCCTGAAGACAGAGGCTGTGTGTGTACGTGGTCAGTTGCGTCCGAGTCTTGGCGACCCCATGGGCTGTAGCCCACCAGGTTCCTTTGTCCATGGGTTTTTCCAGGCAAGAATACTGGAGTGGGTTGCCATTTCCTCCTTTAGGGGATCTTCCCAACCTAGGGATCGAACCCGGGTNTTCCAGTACTCTTGCCTGGGAAATCCTATGGACAGAGGAGCCCAGCGGGCTGCAGTCTATGGGGTGGTGAAGAGTCGGACATGCCTGAGAGACTGACACTGCTACTGTTGCTAATAATAATTAGGGCTGAACACAGTCACAGCAAACATGACAGCAGAGAGTGAACAACAGAACGTGCAATTCAGCAAACAGTGCCTACGATAAACTGTTTCAATGGGCACAAGCCCTGGATTAAACTAAACGTTACTAAGACCACACAGATAGTAAGCTGTCGAGCCAGGGTTTAACACCAGATCTTGTAGATGACAAAGCTTCAGCTCTATCTACAACACTTTGATCACTCATTAGGAAATGGGCATTTACTCAAAACACTATTGAAAAAAAAATATCTATGAATAAGAAACATTTAATAGAAACATCACATTCTCCTGGACCCAAGAGAGGCTTGCTATACAGTGTGTGAGGACAACAGTGAGACCACGTGATGCCTGCAGCAACGTTATTCCCTTTTATGACTCCAAATAAGCTGCTTTGTGTTTATGCATTTTAGCTTTGCTACGAGAGTATGTACACAGAGACCAGTGATAGGAAGCAACATTCAGTATTCTCCTTGAAGAGGGAATGACTATTATTTAAAGAAAGACCATCTTAGAACATTACTAAAGTACTACACATATTATAAACCATCCCCTACACTCTTTTTTCTTTTCATGTGGTCTTCCGTTGAGTTAGAGTTCTATGTTTTATAGCATTGTCAATTTCTAACCAAATTTAGGTTACTATTTCCAAGGAGATAATTATGAACATAAATACATTCACCTTCCTCAGTGAGCATGTATAGCTTATGGATACCCTTCTAAATTCATCTGGCGACCTTAATCTATTTCTTGTTTGACATTTATTATGATATTTTGTGAAACTCGCTTCACAAAGTGTCTATAGGAAACTCTACAGACTCTATGAAAATCTCCAGGTGCCAGGATTTTTGCGAGAAAGCCGTGTGGAATTCCAGATAACTCGGAAAAGAAAAGGACATGGCCATGCTGTTTGTGCTTTGTTCTATTTTTTAGCACTTTGTTTCTGCAGTTTCTGCAAGAAAAAGCATGGGGTTGGCAGAGACTCCACTTTTACTATTATTTAAAGGAAGGGAATATTATTATTACCAAATTATTACTATCATGTAAAGGAGGGGAAATGCTTGAGTCAGGCTTCAGTGGCTTAAGGTAAAGGGTAACAATATCTAAATGGGAGCTGTTAAATTAACATTGTTGCTCTGGCTTTTTCAAGAGCTTCCTTAACCAAGAATGAACAAAACAGTAATGTCGCAGTTCATGGTCATTCCTGGAGATTCACAGGAAAAATAGCTTTAAGGGCAGGTTAATCTGTAGATGCTTCAAAAATCTCAGATCACAAGCTGATGTGGATTTTTCTTGTCACTAAGAAAAGACAAACGAGGCATTTCTCTAAGTGATCCATTAAAGTTCTGAATGCTCAGGATAGTAATTTTAGCTGGTTCCTCTCTTCTGGAAATAAAGCATAATTTTAACTGCACAGGAACTATTCATCAGCAGCTAATTTAATTTCACATTTAGATCAATTAGAGAAAGGGGAAAAAACCCCTGAAGTTAAGCACTTGTTTATAAAATGTCCTTAACTAAAATTGCTCAAAGAGCTTTTCAATAACAGCTCTTTTCTCAGAAGGACGTTATGCCTGAAGACAGAGGCTGTGTGTGTACGTGGTCAGTTGCGTCCGAGTCTTGGCGACCCCATGGGCTGTAGCCCACCAGGTTCCTTTGTCCATGGGTTTTTCCAGGCAAGAATACTGGAGTGGGTTGCCATTTCCTCCTTTAGGAGATCTTCCCAACCTAGGGATCGAACCCGGGTCTCTTGTGCTTCCTCCATTGGTGAATTTTCACCACTGGCAAACCTAGAGACAGAAGTTATCTTCTGCTAATGATACTTGCAGAGGAGAACTGGAGGCAGGCTAGGCAGGGCCAGATACTGTCTTAACCATCAGTATACGCCAGGCATTGCTTTGACGGCTTTACATAGACTTCACATTCACCCTACTATTCTATCTTCCTCTCCTCAGCTTTTACACATTTGCACCTTTGTATGTAGCTTTGCTTACTAAGTCATTTACTCTAATAAATATTAACTGAGCATGTATGTGAGATATGTGCTGACTACTGAAGGGAACAGGTAGATATAGAATTCGTGGAGATGGTGGATACAAAGTACCTAGACTGGTAACCACAGCAGATAAACACTAAACCATCGCTAAGGAAGTCAGTGAATGAACATGAAAGGAGTGGAGTGGGGTCCCCAGCCTCCCGGATCTAATGCTTGATGACCTGAGGCATAGCTGATGCAACAATAATAGAAATAAGGTGCACAATAAAGGTAATGTACTTGAATCATCCTGAAACCATCTCCCCCACCCCAGTCTGTGGAAATAGTGTCTTTCACGAAACTGGTCCCTGATGGCCAAAGGTTGGGGACTGCTGGAGTAAAAGATGAGAAGGGGAAAGCTCCTTTGGGGAACAATCACACCAGACAAAAACACAGAGGTCATCAGCAACTGCTGGGAATGTCACAGGAAGGAAAGTATTTTAGCTTGTTTCAAGTACAGAGTATCCCCTAGGGTAAAGTGCTGACAGCACGCGCGTGCACGCGCACACACACACACACACGCACGCACGCAGAAATTCAAGCCCATCCTTTGTACTCTTGACTGTACAACAGAAATCTTGGGAGATGAAGGAATCAAGCCCCCCTTCGCTCTCCACTGGGATTTTAGAGAATGTGCCTATGTTGGGGCAGCTCACCATTCTTGGTGAGTCAGATTGGTTTCAGTTTTCATATTTAACGCCAGAACGTGACTTTCTACATTTTAAAATTAGAGTTTTATGATGTATCATTGCATAGAATGCTCTTCCAATTGAGAATCAGAATGTTCCTTCTGAGTGAATGATAAATCTGGGATAGGGCAGTAGATGGCAACTTGAAATCCAGAGTTATTTTATGTAAAGCACCTTATGGCAATTTACAAGTTTCATCCAAGTCATCTTCCTAGAGATGAAGAAAAAGAAACTCAAGAGGAAGAATGACTAGCCCAAGGTCATAACTAACAGCTTAACAGGCTCTAGGATCTATGTTTTCTGGACTAAAATACAGTGCTATTTCCATACTAATAGCCACCAAAGAACAAAGACACTTCTGGAAAATTCTATAGAACTAACAGCCTTTACCATCTCTCTTACTGAGTTAATACCTAATAATCACCCTTACAAAGTTTTCTGCAGGTTGGCTTTTGGCTCTGACCTGGTGTCCCCAGGAATACTTAGAGGTAACTCCTCAGAGTGTCTCAAATGCCTCACAAATCAACTTGGTTTAGGCACTGGATCCTTCTGCACTGCCCTAAATTGTTCAGAAAAGGCTGGGTTAGTAGATGTCTGACCACTCCAATGCCATTTAAAACTAAGAGACAAGACTTCTATGCACCAACTTCTCAAATTCACATTCTGAATCAGGCAGAGAATGCCAAATGAAGTTTCAGGTTTTCCACAGTTGATCCACTGAGAAATAATACTGTTGTACTAAACACTTAGCAGCAAGCCACGCTTTGCTCTTACAGTCTTGTTCTGAGGAGTTATCTGAAATTTCATAATGCGTGATAAAGATTAATTATATGATATGATTAGTAATGTCTCAAAAGAGCTAAATCAGGACTGGTGTTTCATTATTTCCCTATATTATTAATAAAAAATTATGGAGCAGACTTGGTTTACTAACTCCTTTAACCTTGGACAGATCTTTAATGTGTGTGTTGTGGTTTGACGTTTCTTAAATTCCAAATCTGCTTGTACTTTACCCCCTCTCTTGATTGGCTTTGATATTCAGGTTCTTCTCATAGTAAGGAGGATCACAGTCTTTATGCCACTGACATGTAATTCTTAATTTATGGAAAGCTGATGGCTGTCTAGAGCTAAAAATCTGGATTTCATTTTAATCAAGGTCCTAAGACGTACTTCTGTCCAAATTCAGTTCAGTTCAGTCACTCAGTCATGTCCAACTCTTTGTGACCCCATGTAGCACACCAGGCCTCCCTGTCCATCACCAACTCCCAGAACTTGCTCACACTCATGTCCATCGAGTCGGTGATGCCATCTACCCATCTCATCCTCTGCCATCCCCTTTTCCTCCTGCCTTCGATCTTTCCCAGCATCAGGTCTTTTCCAGTGAATCAGTTCTTTCCATCAGGTGGTCAAAATATTGGAGCTTCAGTACCAGTCCTTCCAATGAATATTCAGGACTGATTTCCTTTAGGATTGGCTGGTTTGATTGCCCTACTTCTGTCCAAAGTCATCCACAAAGGGGATAAAGTGGAGCTAAAAGCCCCAGCCTCTCTCTTCAGCCGTGTATCAGACTGCTAATTCCAGGGGATGCCATGACGTTCAGACAATGACAGTGTCCCAAGAAGCTGATAAATCAATATGGGGTGGAAAAAGAAAAAGATTAAAACAGCATTAGTTTCCTACTCTTAGATTTCTTTCTCTCATACAAACCTGCCCACAGTCCACATAAAATGAGCATTTCAGGTAACAGACACTTTATGTATTCATCTTTTTAGACCACATCAAAGCTCTGGGTCTGAGTCAAGACTCCGGAGTTCAAGACAGCCTTAGGCTCCTCAATCAAGGCACGCGATTAAGGCTAGTTGAAAGATGATGTGGTGTTATTGTCATTTTTCTGTCCCGGGTTTGTTTACACTACAGGCAAACTATTTCCTTTTCTTGGTTTCAAAACAACAGGCTGAGCTGCTCTAATGCTGGCCTTTGCATATTCAGTCTCTCCCCTGTGTCTTGCCCCTACCATCGATAATGCCTGATTAAGGTGCAGGAATAGAGCAAGCATTTATATTTATTCAAGTAAACGTGCCATAAGTGTCCAGTCCATTCTAAATAGCCTCACATCCTAAATAGGACAGAAAATAGACTGAATGTGATCTCTGTTCTTGAGGAGCTTCTGGGGGTTTAAAGGAAAGAGTTCAACAATTTTTAGCTTGTAATATGAAAAAGGAAGATAATCCCAGTAATAAGTACCTTCACTAGAAACCAAAAATCCATTTGAACATGGGTTCTCACTNGAGGACCTTCTGGGGGTTTAAAGGAAAGAGTTCAACAATTTTTAGCTTGTAATATGAAAAAGGAAGATAATCCCAGTAATAAGTAACTTCACTAGAAACCAAAACTCCATTTGAACATGGGTTCTCACTCCCCCTAAGCTCTATTCCGGAGACTCTACAAGTTTCTAATGAATGATCCAAATTAGGAAATGTGATGTAAACACACGTGGCCTCATCGATCCCAGGTGTTTGGTACCTAATTGCAAAGACTGTCATCCATCTGGGTAGAGAGAAAAGAATGTTTGCGGGAAAGCGTAACCAGGGTGTTAGCATCACATAACTTGTAAAAGCTAAGATTAGAGAAGGGAACTAATTGAGGGCATTATTCAGAGGATAAAATCCAATGTGGTGTGCTTCCTTAAAAAGCATAGAATGAAAGAGTTGTGAAGCAAAATCTAATTGTTGACATACATATCACAGGAGGAGTTCATAACTACAAAAGTAGTGCCCAGGCGCCCCTCTGAGGAAGTCCACACGTCGCTGGCTATAGTCACCTGTTTGTTTCCAAGCCAGGCTATCGTTGGTAAGACACAGCTGAAACAAGCAAACAAAAATACCCTGCTGATCTGCAGGCTCTGTTTGTGAAAGCCCCCTCAAAAGTAGAATAGCTCAGAAAATAGGATCCTTGAGACCCACATCACACATTCTCATATTTATTTTAGATGTCATACAATTNGGAAATCCTATGGACAGAGGAGCCCAGCGGGCTGCAGTCTATGGGGTGGTGAAGAGTCGGACATGCCTGAGAGACTGACACTGCTACTGTTGCTAATAATAATTAGGGCTGAACACAGTCACAGCAAACATGACAGCAGAGAGTGAACAACAGAACGTGCAATTCAGCAAACAGTGCCTACGATAAACTGTTTCAATGGGCACAAGCCCTGGATTAAACTAAACGTTACTAAGACCACACAGATAGTAAGCTGTCGAGCCAGGGTTTAACACCAGATCTTGTAGATGACAAAGCTTCAGCTCTATCTACAACACTTTGATCACTCATTAGGAAATGGGCATTTACTCAAAACACTATTGAAAAAAAAATATCTATGAATAAGAAACATTTAATAGAAACATCACATTCTCCTGGACCCAAGAGAGGCTTGCTATACAGTGTGTGAGGACAACAGTGAGACCACGTGATGCCTGCAGCAACGTTATTCCCTTTTATGACTCCAAATAAGCTGCTTTGTGTTTATGCATTTTAGCTTTGCTACGAGAGTATGTACACAGAGACCAGTGATAGGAAGCAACATTCAGTATTCTCCTTGAAGAGGGAATGACTATTATTTAAAGAAAGACCATCTTAGAACATTACTAAAGTACTACACATATTATAAACCATCCCCTACACTCTTTTTTCTTTTCATGTGGTCTTCCGTTGAGTTAGAGTTCTATGTTTTATAGCATTGTCAATTTCTAACCAAATTTAGGTTACTATTTCCAAGGAGATAATTATGAACATAAATACATTCACCTTCCTCAGTGAGCATGTATAGCTTATGGATACCCTTCTAAATTCATCTGGCGACCTTAATCTATTTCTTGTTTGACATTTATTATGATATTTTGTGAAACTCGCTTCACAAAGTGTCTATAGGAAACTCTACAGACTCTATGAAAATCTCCAGGTGCCAGGATTTTTGCGAGAAAGCCGTGTGGAATTCCAGATAACTCGGAAAAGAAAAGGACATGGCCATGCTGTTTGTGCTTTGTTCTATTTTTTAGCACTTTGTTTCTGCAGTTTCTGCAAGAAAAAGCATGGGGTTGGCAGAGACTCCACTTTTACTATTATTTAAAGGAAGGGAATATTATTATTACCAAATTATTACTATCATGTAAAGGAGGGGAAATGCTTGAGTCAGGCTTCAGTGGCTTAAGGTAAAGGGTAACAATATCTAAATGGGAGCTGTTAAATTAACATTGTTGCTCTGGCTTTTTCAAGAGCTTCCTTAACCAAGAATGAACAAAACAGTAATGTCGCAGTTCATGGTCATTCCTGGAGATTCACAGGAAAAATAGCTTTAAGGGCAGGTTAATCTGTAGATGCTTCAAAAATCTCAGATCACAAGCTGATGTGGATTTTTCTTGTCACTAAGAAAAGACAAACGAGGCATTTCTCTAAGTGATCCATTAAAGTTCTGAATGCTCAGGATAGTAATTTTAGCTGGTTCCTCTCTTCTGGAAATAAAGCATAATTTTAACTGCACAGGAACTATTCATCAGCAGCTAATTTAATTTCACATTTAGATCAATTAGAGAAAGGGGAAAAAACCCCTGAAGTTAAGCACTTGTTTATAAAATGTCCTTAACTAAAATTGCTCAAAGAGCTTTTCAATAACAGCTCTTTTCTCAGAAGGACGTTATGCCTGAAGACAGAGGCTGTGTGTGTACGTGGTCAGTTGCGTCCGAGTCTTGGCGACCCCATGGGCTGTAGCCCACCAGGTTCCTTTGTCCATGGGTTTTTCCAGGCAAGAATACTGGAGTGGGTTGCCATTTCCTCCTTTAGGAGATCTTCCCAACCTAGGGATCGAACCCGGGTCTCTTGTGCTTCCTCCATTGGTGAATTTTCACCACTGGCAAACCTAGAGACAGAAGTTATCTTCTGCTAATGATACTTGCAGAGGAGAACTGGAGGCAGGCTAGGCAGGGCCAGATACTGTCTTAACCATCAGTATACGCCAGGCATTGCTTTGACGGCTTTACATAGACTTCACATTCACCCTACTATTCTATCTTCCTCTCCTCAGCTTTTACACATTTGCACCTTTGTATGTAGCTTTGCTTACTAAGTCATTTACTCTAATAAATATTAACTGAGCATGTATGTGAGATATGTGCTGACTACTGAAGGGAACAGGTAGATATAGAATTCGTGGAGATGGTGGATACAAAGTACCTAGACTGGTAACCACAGCAGATAAACACTAAACCATCGCTAAGGAAGTCAGTGAATGAACATGAAAGGAGTGGAGTGGGGTCCCCAGCCTCCCGGATCTAATGCTTGATGACCTGAGGCATAGCTGATGCAACAATAATAGAAATAAGGTGCACAATAAAGGTAATGTACTTGAATCATCCTGAAACCATCTCCCCCACCCCAGTCTGTGGAAATAGTGTCTTTCACGAAACTGGTCCCTGATGGCCAAAGGTTGGGGACTGCTGGAGTAAAAGATGAGAAGGGGAAAGCTCCTTTGGGGAACAATCACACCAGACAAAAACACAGAGGTCATCAGCAACTGCTGGGAATGTCACAGGAAGGAAAGTATTTTAGCTTGTTTCAAGTACAGAGTATCCCCTAGGGTAAAGTGCTGACAGCACGCGCGTGCACGCGCACACACACACACACACGCACGCACGCAGAAATTCAAGCCCATCCTTTGTACTCTTGACTGTACAACAGAAATCTTGGGAGATGAAGGAATCAAGCCCCCCTTCGCTCTCCACTGGGATTTTAGAGAATGTGCCTATGTTGGGGCAGCTCACCATTCTTGGTGAGTCAGATTGGTTTCAGTTTTCATATTTAACGCCAGAACGTGATTTTCTACATTTTAAAATTAGAGTTTTATGATGTATCATTGCATAGAATGCTCTTCCAATTGAGAATCAGAATGTTCCTTCTGAGTGAATGATAAATCTGGGATAGGGCAGTAGATGGCAACTTGAAATCCAGAGTTATTTTATGTAAAGCACCTTATGGCAATTTACAAGTTTCATCCAAGTCATCTTCCTAGAGATGAAGAAAAAGAAACTCAAGAGGAAGAATGACTAGCCCAAGGTCATAACTAACAGCTTAACAGGCTCTAGGATCTATGTTTTCTGGACTAAAATACAGTGCTATTTCCATACTAATAGCCACCAAAGAACAAAGACACTTCTGGAAAATTCTATAGAACTAACAGCCTTTACCATCTCTCTTACTGAGTTAATACCTAATAATCACCCTTACAAAGTTTTCTGCAGGTTGGCTTTTGGCTCTGACCTGGTGTCCCCAGGAATACTTAGAGGTAACTCCTCAGAGTGTCTCAAATGCCTCACAAATCAACTTGGTTTAGGCACTGGATCCTTCTGCACTGCCCTAAATTGTTCAGAAAAGGCTGGGTTAGTAGATGTCTGACCACTCCAATTCCATTTAAAACTAAGAGACAAGACTTCTATGCACCAACTTCTCAAATTCACATTCTGAATCAGGCAGAGAATGCCAAATGAAGTTTCAGGTTTTCCACAGTTGATCCACTGAGAAATAATACTGTTGTACTAAACACTTAGCAGCAAGCCACACTTTGCTCTTACAGTCTTGTTCTGAGGAGTTATCTGAAATTTCATAATGCGTGATAAAGATTAATTATATGATATGATTAGTAATGTCTCAAAAGAGCTAAATCAGGACTGGTGTTTCATTATTTCCCTATATTATTAATAAAAAATTATGGAGCAGACTTGTTTTACTAACTCCTTTAACCTTGGACAGATCTTTAATGTGTGTGTTGTGGTTTGACGTTTCTTAAATTCCAAATCTGCTTGTACTTTACCCCCTCTCTTGATTGGCTTTGATATTCAGGTTCTTCTCATAGTAAGGAGGATCACAGTCTTTATGCCACTGACATGTAATTCTTAATTTATGGAAAGCTGATGGCTGTCTAGAGCTAAAAATCTGGATTTCATTTTAATCAAGGTCCTAAGACGTACTTCTGTCCAAATTCAGTTCAGTTCAGTCACTCAGTCATGTCCAACTCTTTGTGACCCCATGTAGCACACCAGGCCTCCCTGTCCATCACCAACTCCCAGAACTTGCTCACACTCATGTCCATCGAGTCGGTGATGCCATCTACCCATCTCATGTCCTCTGCCATCCCCTTTTCCTCCTGCCTTCGATCTTTCCCAGCATCAGGTCTTTTCCAGTGAATCAGTTCTTTCCATCAGGTGGTCAAAATATTGGAGCTTCAGTACCAGTCCTTCCAATGAATATTCAGGACTGATTTCCTTTAGGATTGGCTGGTTTGATTGCCCTACTTCTGTCCAAAGTCATCCACAAAGGGGATAAAGTGGAGCTAAAAGCCCCAGCCTCTCTCTTCAGCCGTGTATCAGACTGCTAATTCCAGGGGATGCCATGACGTTCAGACAATGACAGTGTCCCAAGAAGCTGATAAATCAATATGGGGTGGAAAAAGAAAAAGATTAAAACAGCATTAGTTTCCTACTCTTAGATTTCTTTCTCTCATACAAACCTGCCCACAGTCCACATAAAATGAGCATTTCAGGTAACAGACACTTTATGTATTCATCTTTTTAGACCACATCAAAGCTCTGGGTCTGAGTCAAGACTCCGGAGTTCAAGACAGCCTTAGGCTCCTCAATCAAGGCACGCGATTAAGGCTAGTTGAAAGATGATGTGGTGTTATTGTCATTTTTCTGTCCCGGGTTTGTCTACACTACAGGCAAACTATTTCCTTTTCTTGGTTTCAAAACAACAGGCTGAGGTGCTCTAATGCTGGCCTTTGCATATTCAGTCTCTCCCCTGTGTCTTGCCCCTACCATCGATAATGCCTGATTAAGGTGCAGGAATAGAGCAAGCATTTATATTTATTCAAGTAAACGTGCCATAAGTGTCCAGTCCATTCTAAATAGCCTTACATCCTAAATAGGATAGAAAATAGACTGAACGTGATCTCTGTTCTTGAGGACCTTCTGGGGGTTTAAAGGAAAGAGTTCAACAATTTTTAGCTTGTAATATGAAAAAGGAAGATAATCCCAGTAATAAGTAACTTCACTAGAAACCAAAACTCCATTTGAACATGGGTTCTCACTCCCCCTAAGCTCTATTCCGGAGACTCTACAAGTTTCTAATGAATGATCCAAATTAGGAAATGTGATGTAAACACACGTGGCCTCATCGATCCCAGGTGTTTGGTACCTAATTGCAAAGACTGTCATCCATCTGGGTAGAGAGAAAAGAATGTTTGCGGGAAAGCGTAACCAGGGTGTTAGCATCACATAACTTGTAAAAGCTAAGATTAGAGAAGGGAACTAATTGAGGGCATTATTCAGAGGATAAAATCCAATGTGGTGTGCTTCCTTAAAAAGCATAGAATGAAAGAGTTGTGAAGCAAAATCTAATTGTTGACATACATATCACAGGAGGAGTTCATAACTACAAAAGTAGTGCCCAGGCGCCCCTCTGAGGAAGTCCACACGTGGCTGGCTATAGTCACCTGTTTGTTTCCAAGCCAGGCTATCGTTGGTAAGACACAGCTGAAACAAGCAAACAAAAATACCCTGCTGATCTGCAGGCTCTGTTTGTGAAAGCCCCCTCAAAAGTAGAATAGCTCAGAAAATAGGATCCTTGAGACCCACATCACACATTCTCATATTTATTTTAGATGTCATACAATTGTTAGTTCACTGCAGCAGCTGACTTTTTGTAAAAGGTTATACTCAGCAGGGGGTGGGAAAGGGTAACTTGCAGGTTTTGGAAAAAGAAAACTTCTTGGCCCCTCAGATGCCTGAATCCACCTTCTGATTCCTGGATTCCTGTATCTTCTCCCATGAATCTCTTCCTCTGGCTGTGTTTCCATTTTTTAAATTCTATATATCTCTCTCTCTGTGAAAAGGGGACCTCCACTGCTACAGAGCTGGGTCATTGATTATAAGGCACAGGTGTACTGTCAACACAATCAAACTCAGTGTGCAAACAGAGGTTCCTATGTCCCTAACTCCATGATGATGTCAAGCACATGTTTTTAGGAAAATGGGCTGCTTTTTCCATACAAACACATTGCTTCCGATGGCTGCTGCTTCTTCTGTCATCTCAGCTCTTTGTCATTCCATCCTCTGAGTGACCCCAGCGCTGCCACGAACGATATAAATTAAATGCGGTGCATGGGCAGTGGCCACACTGCTTTTCTGGTTCTGTATTGTCAAAACACTTTGACGTCTAAACCAAGGGATGGGAACTGGGGACAGGAAGGGGGTGGATGAAACAAGCATATTCATATTAATGTGCACCTGTATTCATAACTAAATCATGCAAATACACTCATGTTAATAAATGCCCAAAAGTTCTGCTGCATGCAAGCCTACATAGACACAAGCATACATTCAGGCTCACTACCATAGAATAAGCTATATGCAACACCATATAATTAGCTGCTAAACAATAGGTCTAAGCTCAGTGTGTAGTGACTGCTATCAACTCTGATGGTCCAAAGGATATTCAGCCATCCCTCAGCGCACAGGGAGAGCCTTGAGGAATGGTGAACTCAATACATCTCTGTACACGCCCAAAGAGAAGCGGGACAAGGAAGAGGGGTCAGTTAGAAAGCCATCTTCCCTGGCCTGCTGAACAATGTCTAGAATTTAAGAACATGAAACAGTCAGCAACTGAAACCATTAGCAATTAAAGAGTACTCTTCTTCCTCAAAGCACTTAACCTCCATCAACCAACAACATTTCTCATTTAAAAGAAAAAAAAAATTAGAGTACATTTTAAGAGATGTTCCAGGCTCTTCCTCAAAAACAGATTTCGCAAAATAGATTTTTGGAGAATTTAATAAAAGCCACACAATGTAAGTGGCACTTTTTGAATCCCTTTGATCTAGAGGCAGCAGCACTCTTCTTCCTTTGGCATTTTGCTGATTCTACTCATTCATTCTTTTATTCATACAAGCAAATATGTACAAGCTACTTAGCACTGGGCCTTGTGCTAAATGCTGGGGACATAAGACATTAACAAGTTAAAAATGCCAGTTTCAAGACATGACAGATGAAAGACATGTCAGATGAAATATCTGTAAGTCATCAAAACTATGGTCCTTCCAACACTGCCGACGTTTTCTCGAGGAACCTAGCAAGATGGCATTCAGGGAGAAGATGGCCAACCATCTGATGAAGACTTCTGTTGGTAATGGAGTTCACATTTGAGGTAAAATATTCCACTGCCTCCTGAACTCCTCTTTCTAAAAAACTCTGGAGGACACTTTACATTCCATCATCTCTGTCTGATACTGCCACTTCACACGGCAGTTTCTAGGAGAAAAATCCAACTATAGAACACTACTTAGGAAAACCTAAGCTGAAGAATAACAGCCCATTTGCAAAGCAAACAAAACAGAACTAAACAAAGAACAACAGAAGCAGGGGTCACACCGAGTCAGAAGAACCTGACATCCTTTCAGAGTTCTCATGCTTTTCGGAGAAGGAACGCTCCCCATCGGGATCAAAAGATTCATCCTAAATAGGACAAAGAATTTCCATCTCAGTTTTCCAGGCCAAGAAATTGTGTGAATTGCTTTTGTAACCTTAAGGGAAAGACTTGTCATTCTCAGCCTCAGTGATGACAAACCAACAGTCAGAAATACATTCAGAACTGGGTCTTGAACCAGATCCTTTGCACCAGGATAGTTTTGCAACCCATAGACTGTAGCCCGCCAGACTCCTCTGTCCATGGGATTTTCCAGGCAAGAACACTGGAGTGGGTAGCCATTCCCTTTTCCAGGGGATCTTCCCAACTCAGGGATGGAATCTAGGTCTCCTGAAGTGGAGGCAGATTCTTTACCATCTGAGGCACCAAGAAAGCCCATCAACAATGACAACAATAATTAACTTGCATCTGAATAACAATGTTCACGTGTCTGGGCACTTTCCAGATGCTATTTTACCTGCCTCTCTTGTCCACCTTTCAATATGAGCAGAACTAACAGTGTCATCTTTTTGTAGGTTACAATGTCTGCAACACAACATACAAGTCTGGGGGGGGCATCTGGATTCTGCATCAGACTACAGCTTTTCTTCTACTCCAACTTCCAAAGAATAAACAGGTGGAAATAGTAGAGAAAGACCCTCCTCACTTTACAAGGGGTCTGATTCTTTTTAAATTTTTATTGGATTATGGTTGATTTACAATCTTGCGTTAGTTTCAGGTGAACAGCTAAGTGATTCAGGTATACGTGTATCCATTCTCTTCCAAACTCTTTTACTTTATAGGTTATTACAGAATATTGGGTGGAGAACACGGTGTGGAGGGATGAATTAAGACTTTGGGGTTAATTCCTTTTTTTTCAGTCGAAGCATGGCTGACTTACAACATTATATTTGTTTTAGATGTACAACACAGTGGTTAGATATTCTTCAGCAACCCAATCCACCACATCTGAAACAGTGGAAAGAAATTATTTGCCAACACTGGCCAGAGGCCACATGTAAGTCTCAGAGACTCTGATTAGATAATATAGCACTCTCTCGGTCTTCTTGTGAGGCACTGAAGTGCCACGGAACATTTCCTACAAAATGACACACAGAGAACTAAAGACAGACAGACTAAAACTGTCCATGTTTTTCAGGGTGGAGAGCACAGAAGGAAGGGCTTCAGGATCAAAAGTCAGTTTGTCTTCTTTCCCTCTATCCATAGGTCTCAATGGCCTCTAGCCCCCCAAACTATGACTAACCCACTCGAAAGGGAGTGTAATAAAACATGGGCCCTATAGTATAAAAGGCATGTCCACACAGAACAGAACAACAGGGACAAGCAGTTCAAGACACATGATTTCAGAAACAAAATAGGTTGTACCCCATGCCTACTCCTTCAAGGTATATATTTTCATATATCATTTATATATGATACACAACATATTTATGGGATTCCCAGGGGGCTGAGTGGTAAAGACTTCGCCTGCCAATGCAGGAAATGCAGATCCCATCCCTGAGCTGGGAAGATCCCTGGGAGGAAATGGCAACCCACTCCAGTATTCTTGCCTAGAAAAATCCCACGGGCAGGGAAACCTGGCAGGCAACAGTCCATGGAGTTGCAAAGAGTGGACACAACTGAGTGACTGAGCATGCATGTACGCAGAACATATTTAAATAAAATATATTTATATTTTATATATATGTGTGTATATATATGTATATGTATATATATAATGCACATATATTTTAAACTAGCCACAGGGGGAGCAGCATCATAAGTTGTCATAGATTCCTTTTTTCTGCCTTCAGTCAGGAGCAGATTAAACTCAACCTCAAACATCAGGGTCTTTCAGAGTAAAAACGGTCTGGGAACTGCAAAGTTGCCTGAACTGCCACAGCCCATTCACTTATTAGCAAGTTCACAGATGTCCACCATCTAGACGGTAACAACCTCTCCAAAGGAAAGGGAGGCAGGAACAAAGCTCGTCTGATCAATACCTCTGGGGCTCCGAGCAGCAGGGAGGACCTCCTCACAGGGCTTAGGACTTTAGTGCCCACATTACACCATCACACACTGCTCCTCTATGGACAACCAACATCAGTTCTTTCCCTCAGCGCAAACTTCTCACCAGTTTGGATTCAGAGGGCCTCAGATTCACCATACCTGATCCACAGTCACTAGAGAGGGCTCCTGTGAGCCGGGAGAAGCAGCCAGACCTAGGCTCTGGATTTGCAAAGCCAGCTCAAGATGAAGCCAGCCCAAGATGGAGCCAGCACCACGGGTATGGAGCCAGGAGAAAAAGCAGATTGGCTCTGCTCAGAAGAGACGCATGAATAACAGGACCACACGGTGACAGGGATACAGGATATGCCTCCAGAGGGGATGAGATGAGAGATATCTCCCAGGTACCCTTCAAGAAGGAGAACCCATTACCTTATCATTAACAGCAATATGATAACTATACATTTAAGAGGTGGAAAAACCACAAGTCAAATGCAGATTAATCACAGGTCAAAATCTCTCCCTTCTGCCCCCACACAGCCACAAGTTATGGACACTATAAAAGGTGTGATAATGTACAAAATGTAAGCCATGCAAAGGTTTGTAAGTAGCTCTATTCCAAGCAGAGCTGTTCAATGAAGTGATACCTTAAGTTCCACATTATTGCCTGAGACTGAGAGATCGAGAGCCTTGAAGAGCAATCAGCAAACTAAGCCCCACAGGCTAAATCAGGACTATTTCATTAAATAATGCTTTACTACAACAAAGTCATACTCTTTGCTTATAATTCTGTACCCCTTCCACCCCTTTGTGTATGCTAAGAAGGGAAAAACCAAAATCTATGGGTAAAGAATGGGAAAGAAGATTTTAGATCAAGAGTAAAATAGAACTTTCCAGAATAGTTAATGATCTAAAGGTGAAGGGAGAGGAATAATAAGCCATGGGCCCGTGTCACTTTAGATACCAAGGAGAAAGCTGGAAAACATTTAAGAAGGATGTCACGTAAAGGGATTATTTTCCCTTGGCCAGGATACACTAGTTGACTTTTAAGTTCCCACTCAATTCTTACAAATCTTGAAGTTGTGTTCACAATAGATCTTGAAATACTTTAAAAGCGATACAAGTATATATGAGATTATTCATTTATTTTTCGTACATATATAAAATACCAAAATGCCTACAATCAGTCTCTGAGTCATGAGTGATTTATATTTTTTCCTATTCATCTTTTTTAAAGCTTTATTCACTGAATACTGTTTCATTGGCAAAAGAGATAAAAACAATAAGTGTTTTAAAAAGCCATTATAGACATCACTGTGTGTAATGTAGCTTATTCTATGAACACCCCTAAGGTCACAAGATCAGTCAAGACTGTGCCCACAGAACAAAGGTGATTAAGTCGAAGGANTAAGAGTATTAAGATGTGTATAAGAGACAGAGACATCACTGTGTGTAATGTAGCTTATTCTATGAACACCCCTAAGGTCACAAGATCAGTCAAGACTGTGCCCACAGAACAAAGGTGATTAAGTCGAAGGATGCATAGTATCAAAAAGTTAACCAAAAACACAGCTGAGACTCAGCCCTCCAACTGGCCTCATCTGCTGTCAGAGCTGAAGCTCTCACTGACATCCATGCAACAGCCATTCAGGGAAATACCAACCAATGTGGGTGTCACAATTTTGAGGAGCCCAGTGTTACTGCAAGGTCAGCATACAGGGAGCCATGCTGGGCAGTCTAGCTAGCAGGCTGGAGGGCACCAAGGTGAACCAGGGGCTGGTGAAGGTTCATCTGGCTTTCCAAAGTGATTGGGGAAAAAGCTAATCCCAGTATCTTAGAAGCAAGACTTTCTGGGAATTGACTGGCCAATCAGAACAGAGGGGACAGGACATTCTGGAAGGTCCTGGGTGGTAAATATTTATCAGCAAAAAAATATTTTAATTTTTAGAAATCTGAACACCCATATTGGTACCTGCTGGCTGAACACTAAATAATTTAAATAATTTGTTTATTCCACTGGTAGAACCTAATCTTCCTTCTTCTACCCCATGGCTTTCATCAAGGGCTACCACATCCTTTGCTCTAGAACTTCCTTTGGATTGCATCTTTGCCTGCCAAACATTCCTGGTGATACATTATTCTGAATCAAAGAAGACATCGCTTGAATGGTCAAGGGAGTTTTTGTATCTAAAAAAAAAAAAGTGCCAAGAATCTTTCAAGGAAGGAAAACGTGCTGTATTCTTTATGAGCTGTGCCATCTAAGAGAAAGGAGAAACGAGGTACTCTGAAGGGTGCCCTTGTGAACCTGATTGCCACTTCTATGTTCTCATCTCAAAATACACGAGGCCTAGAAATAGAAACAGAAGCAATCGATTACATAATTCCATTAATCAGTCTGAGCAGAACTTGGTCTGAATGCAGACTTTACGATGAGCTCCGAGTCTCCTTTTGGACCATAAACCAGCAAATGAAATTCCAGAGAAGCATCCAAAAAGAACCTAGGCAAGTCAATGCTCCTCTTTAACACAGGGAGCTAAACAGACAAAGGAATGTTTGGTTAGATTCTGTTTCTACTTCCCAACGTGGCCACACCAGTGATCACAAGGGAAGACTCAGCTTTTCTCCCACAGATTTTGAAAAAAATTATGAAATTCCATTTTCCTTTTAGGTTCTAATACTCTTAGGTTGCAGGGTCAGTTCAGTTCAGTTGCTCAGTCATGTCTGACTCTTTGCGACCCCATGAATCGCAGCAAGCCAGGCCTCCCTGTCCATCACCAACTCCCAGAGTTCACTCAGACCCACGTCCATCGAGTCAGTGATGCCATCCAGCCATCTCATCCTCTGTCGTCCCCTTCTCCTCCTGCCCCCAATCCCTCCCAGCATCAGAGTCTTTTCCAATGAGTCAACTCTTCGCATGAGGTGGCCAGAGTACTGGAGTTTCAGCTTTAGCATCATTCCTTTCAAAGAAATCCCAGGGCTGATCTCCTTCAGAATGGACTGGTTGGATCTCATTGCAGTCCAGTTCAACCATAGATTGTTAGACGGTTAGAGGAAATAGGAAGACTGAGGACTAAAATCATTGTAAAGTTCAAATGTCCTCTCCCTCACCCCTATCTGAGGAATCTATGAAGGTTTACTCAATGTAAATTGGAACCTTCTACCAGTGCCCTTAATAATATTTTTAACGAGATAACCAGCCAATGCTTTAAATGAGGGTGTACAGAGATATGATATGTGAGATCTTGGCACAAATTCAAGAAAGAAATTAACCATTGATCAAGGTCAATGACTTGCCAGCTCCTGGTAGGAGAGATGACCACCAAATGTGGATCCACAGAAATTGGAAGTGATTGGATAAATGGAGTTAACATAACTAATCACCATCATTCAAGCACTCTCAAGAATGGCCAGGCTTTTATAAATAGGGTGACCATCCCTAGAAAAAGTTACTCAGAGGCTGGGTCTAATGGTCCCAGCTTTTGAGATGCCATTTGACTTTTCCAGCCTGAAAGTGATTTGCTTCAGCCAGGAGAAGGTTTTCAAAATCAAAATGCCATACACAGCCAAGGGCATGTTTCTTCATTCAATCAAGAGTTTAATTACATTGTTCATGGAAAGAAAGCAATGCTGTCACAGAACAGTCACACCACACATCACAAGCTTAGAGGAATTCAAGGCCTGAAACTTCTAGAAGGTGGACAAGCCCATGAAAAATACCCCAAAATGCATTATTTATAGGAAGCTCAACTTTGATTCATTAAAAAGAAAATTCAGTGCCTTCGAGTTTTACTCCTTGATATTCATCATCTTTACAGGGCAAGTCAGTGAGCTGACAGAAGGTGAGATATAATTTCCCCTCCTCCCCAATATGTCCCCAACAAACCAGAGATAAAATTTTGTTAACCTCATGTTGCCCATAGATTTCACTACAGGAAAAAGCTTCAAGACCACCTGAAGAGTAGATATCCAAGTGTCAACTGAAAACCACATTTCTCAAGCTGTGGATGATCTAGCCNCCAGAGATAAAATTTTGTTAACCTCATGTTGCCCATAGATTTCACTACAGGAAAAAGCTTCAAGACCACCTGAAGAGTAGATATCCAAGTGTCAACTGAAAACCACATTTCTCAAGCTGTGGATGATCTAGCCTTCAAAGTTACTGCATTTATAATGCCCCAGATAACATTTGTACTAATCTAATCCATTTAAATGCTGGATTAGTGATGGTGACTTAGTGAACGAAAAAGGAACAGGGGTTTGGATACACAGAATATGTTGTTGAAGTTCAATTTAATGAAGTAAGATTTCTTTCTAACATCTCTCAAACTACTTCTCATCATCTCTCACCATCAAGTTATTCAGATTGGATGTTTTCAGTTTAATTCTGATTGGTCCCTGGAGTGCTAATTTTCAACAAGACAAAGATGAGGTACTATGGAAGAGGCCAATGACTCCGTACGTGTTAAGAAATCTGATATTTGAAGACCTATTTGATACAAATCAGAGACACTGAAGATTGAACGGTACCATGACCGGGAGGTGAAATAGAGGGAAACTAGCACTGCCTTTGCTTTCCTGCCTGCTGAGAGCTGACAGCATCTTCCGCACAATACAGTTCATTGTGAAGGTATCACAGCAGAGAAGTCCAATCTACCTTTACTTCCACGTACACTCCCAGGGCTTCCCTAGGTGGCACCTGGGAAGACAATGCCTGCCAGTGCAGGAGACATAAGAGGGGCAGGTTCAACCCCGAGGTTGGGAAGATCCCCTGGAAGAGGGCACGGCAACCCACTCCAGGATTCTTGCCTAACGAATCCCATGGACAGAGGAGCCTGGTGGGACAGCAGTCCATAGGGTTGCAAAGACTCAGACAGAAATGAAGCAACTTAGCGCACACATGAACGCGCGCGCACTCCCAGGAGAGAGCATCAGTCACTCATGCTTTCTTCACTATTAACATCATCATTATCATTTTTTAAGCACTATCTGAGGGGATAAAGCAAAACATATTCTTGGTCTTTTTTCTTATGCAGCTCATAGTCGCACTGCAGAAAGCCTTTGTATACAATAACAGACTAACACCAAGCTGCCCATGATTAGTAAAATAATGACAAAAATAAACGGGAATAGGAAGCAAAATTCTTCAAGGCACTGTGGGCTTGAGTGCACTGGAACTTTAGAGGAGTTCAGTGGGAAGCTTGTGGGGTGACGTCAGTGGAGAGGCTGGAAGTAAGGCAGCCTTCGGACAGTTTTTCTGAACTTGACACTGGTGAATTAGTACAACATTCAGGACCACTTTGTGCAGACTTGGAAGTCACATGAAAGAGCCGCGGTGGCACTGGCTGTTTCTGGAACAACACTGCTAATTCATGAGCAATCACAGATCTTAGAGTATGGCAGCGATCTGAGTAGGGTGGACGCCAGATTCAGAACGTCTAGAACCCTGACTAGCACACACATCACCAGGGGAGATTTTGTGAAAATGTAGATTCCGAATCAGCAGGTCTGGGATGAAGGCTGAGTTTCTGCATTTCTAACAGGCTCCTATGTGATGCCAATGCTGTGGGCCAACAGGCCACACTCTGAGGTTTTAGAGGATAGTTGAGCACTTCCGAGGCCTTGGAGGTAATTATTTTCCTCTGTGCAAAAAGAAGACAGCCACAATCGGTCAAGAGCTAACTCTGTTGGAAAGTGCTCTGTTTGTGGCGATCATTTTCATCTGGATCATGTCTTTCATTCTCTGAATGAGAAAGTAAATGTTTGAGGGTTTGTTTTGTGGTTGTTTTCAGATTTACCTACTTACCCATATTTCAACATTTTAGCAGAGCTCAATATTTTAATGTGTGGCAAAAAAAACCCCAATAACTTTCCTCAAGTTTCACAGTAATTGTGTGGCAGGTAGAAAAAGAAAAGACCAAGCAAAATGAATGAATAGTGGTTTATTCCAAAAGGATGGAATTATGAGGAAGTTTCTTCTTTCTGACTCAAATATTCCCACAATAGCTGAATTTTCACAATAAGCATAGATGTCTTTTTAGGCAGAAATTATAATAAAGATAAGGATATAAATACCCATAAAATTTTGCAAGGGCAAAATTCTTGCCTCTACAGGGCTGTCAGCACTGTCATGCAATTAGCAATTCTTTGTGTTGCTGTAACCTTACATGAGATAAATTGGGCAACTGTGTATATTATTCACCACTTGTAAGAAACAGAACAAAATCAATCAGTTTAAAATGTTCAACTTTTAGGATTAGTTTATTTTCACTCTGCATTTCATAGATGAATCCATTTACGCATATCTAATCATGAGTGAAAATAATGCATTCTTCCTCGCAATTCCAAATGGATGCTTTTCTTCCTGGCCACAGCAAAATAATAAAATGGTTCAGGAACTGAACATTTGTATCCAATTTTGCTTTTGGCTTAGTTAAGCAAAATCATCATTCCCAAATAAAGGCTTTCAGTATTTTTCAAACAAGTTTCCTTGCTGACAAGGCTCTTTTTCATAAAATCATATAATGGTCCCCGTTTTGTTCTGTTTTTTTAAACGATGCACCATCTCTTTAACAGAAAATTGGGTTATTGATTAATTGATTATATGCTGCTCACAAATGCCAACTTAAGCACAAGTAAGGAGACACTATTGAATGTTCATAATTCAAAGGCTGCAAGACCACGCTACATGGGTGCATTATTACCGTCTCCCATTTTAATGAAGACATAGCACAGCACTTTGTTGGCCTAATTTATACGATATATCAAAACTATGTGAAATGCCCTTACACTACAATGGGAGAGAAATTGCAACACATGTGAATTACAGAGCTTAGCCCAGTTGTTAAGGTAGGGCATTAGCATTCAAAAGCTGTGCTTGGAATGTTAGTCTTTTATAAAGGTGGCAGTGGATTTCTTTTCAGAGGAAATTAAAGTGCATGAAGCTGTCTTATAACTTGTTAGTGAAAACTGTGACATTTGAAAACGATTAACAGAAAATTGAGTTTTTATTTAGATACTCAATAATCTAGAAGCATCTAAATAATAAATGGCTCATATGGAAACACCATCCANTGGATTTCTTTTCAGAGGAAATTAAAGTGCATGAAGCTGTCTTATAACTTGTTAGTGAAAACTGTGACATTTGAAAACGATTAACAGAAAATTGAGTTTTTATTTAGATACTCAATAATCTAGAAGCGTCTAAATAATAAATGGCTCATAGGGAAACACCATCCGTTTGGAGAGGAGAAATTAGTATTATAAAAATAATAACAAAGTGATAATGACATCTACTATTTATCTGGGATTCCCAGACTCAATGGTAAATAATCACGTGCCAGTATAAGAGATGCAGGAGACACGGGTTCAATCCAAAGGTCTAGAAGAGCCCTTTAAGGAGGAAATGGCAGCCCACTTCAGTATTCTTGCCTAGGAAATCCCAGACAGAGGAGTCTGGTGGGCTGTAGTCTGTGGGGTTGTGAGGAGTCGGACATGACTGTGTGACTGAGTATGCAGGCGCTATTTATCTAGGAATCACAGCATGGATTCAAGAATATGTGTTTCACAGCCAGGACTTTAATCACAGGTCTGCAACTTACTGCCATGGAGCCACAGGAAAATTAGCTGAGATCACGGTGTTTCACTTTTCCACCTGGAAAAGGGCCTACTATTAGGTCCTCTCTCATTATTTTACTGTGAGAGTAAATAATTTGATATAGGAATACCTAACAGTTAGGACTGAATGTGGCTGCAAGGGATGGAAACCCCATTACAATGATTTCAAACCAAATAGATCCTACTGCATAGCACATGGAACTATAGTTAATATCCTATAAAGTGAAGTGGCTCAGTCGTGTCCGACTCTTTGCGACCCCGTGGACTGTAACCTACTAGGCTTCTCCGTCCATGGGATTCTCCAGGTAAGAATACTGGAGTGGATTGCCATTTCCTTCTCCAGGGGATCTTCCCAACCCAGGTATTGAACCCAGGTCTCCCGCATTGGAGGCAGACACTTTAACCTCTGAGCCACCAGGGAATAAAGCATAATGGAAAAAGAATGTGAAAAAGAATATACACACATAAACATGATGTATATATGGATATATATATATATATATATATAATTGAATCACTTTGCTGTTTAGCAGAATTAGGACAATGGGTTTGATCCCTGGGTCAGGAAGATCCCATGGAGAAAGAAATGGAAACCTACTCCAGTATTCTTGCCTGGGAAATCCCATGGACATAGGAATCTGGTGGGCTACAGACCAGGGAATCACACCAAGAGGTAGACATGACTGACTGAACAACAATAAATAAATGAAAAATACTTCAATAAATTTAAAAAAAACAAGGAGCAATACTTTTTCTTACATTAACAGGAAATCTTAAAAGGAGGAAGACACAAGAAGGCATTACTGATCAAGAAAGTCATCGTGAAATCAAATTTCTCATTTCCTTCTCATTGTCTGTAACAGGTGACGTAATGCACAATGGCTATGACTTGATGCTTCAATGCCACTTTCCAGAAAGAAAGGAGAAAGCAACAAAGAGGAAGAGGTTGGTTCTGAGGTCAGGAGAGCAAATTTTCTCTGAAATTCCAAGAAGTCTCTTCATTTTACACCAGTCCCCCAGAACTATGTCATATATACATTCCTAGCTGCAAGGGAGTCGGAGAAACAGTCTTTTAGCTGGCATACCACTGATCAGAATGAAAAATATCCCTTTATTAAATAAGCAAACAGGTGAGTAATAAATATTTCATGCACAACACCTGTCATATCACTTTAAACCACAGAGTCTCATAAAACTGTCAGTCATTATTATTCTACATTTTTGCACTTTATACATGTCTCAGCCTCATTGAGACTATCCATGGTATAATCATCTGAAAGTGCAGACATTTTTTTGGAGTAGCTCACTTATAGCAGAGATTTAAATACCACTTAAAGAAGAAGTTCCACTGGTGTCCTGGAGACAGAAGGGCTAAACCTACAGGGAGCTAAGACATGGGACCTCTGTCCCCAAATCAGCCCTTCAGCTCAACCTGAATCATATGTAGAGAAAAGTTACATTAGAGGAATCATTGTCAGAAATGGTTTTGGGAAACAAAAGACTCAAGCAGCTTGATCAAGTTTAACAGAGAACAGGAGACTGTCGAGATACTCTGACGCTGCACATGACACTCAGGTTCTGGAGCTTGGATGGCTTTACACAAAGCACAGCAGCCATTAGAGAGAGGAGGCAGGATGCCTAGCAGGATACAGAAAACACAGCAAGAGACGGAAAAGTGCAGCAGGCGCACCAGACTGTCAGGTGCACGGTGGTGCGCAGCAGACCGACTCACTGATGACACTCCTCCCAGTGCATGTCTGAAAGTACAGTGCATAAGGCAGAAGGCCTGCTTTAGAGTGGGGAGCATTGGTTACAACAAGGTATGATCCAGATTATGTACGCTTGCTTACTTAATCCAGATTAACATAATACTAGTATAGACTNAGTGCATAAGGCAGAAGGCCTGCTTTAGAGTGGGGAGCATTGGTTACAACAAGGTATGATCCAGATTATGTACGCTTGCTTACTTAATCCAGATTAACATAATACTAGTATAGACTTGCTGCTGCTGCTAAGTCACTTCAGTTGTGTCCGACTCTGTGCGGCCCCATAGATGGCAGCCCACCAGGCTCCCCCATCCCTGGGATTCTCCAGGCAAGAACACTGGAGTGGGTTGCCATTTCCTTCTCCAATGCATGAAAGTGAAAAGTGAAAGAAGCCACTCAGTCGTGTCCGACCCTTAGTGACCCCATGGACCGCAGCCTACCAGGCTCCTCCATCCATGGGACTTTCCAGGCAAGAGTAATGGAGTGGGCTGTCACTGCATTCTCCAACAGACTTATTAGTAACTTTTTACTTAGTGTATGTCATGGAATATGCTGAATAATTTACATGCATTTTCTCAAATATTGCCATAAACACTCTCCAAATTAGGTGGTATTCTCTGACTTTACAGATGAGGAAACTAAAGCACAGGCAGGTGGGGTATCTTTTCCCATTTAGAAAGTTCTAGTACACCTGATTCAAAATCACACCCTGAGCCCAAAGACTGGCTCAGTAAATAGAGAGCTACCATGGTTAATTTTTAAGGGAAGCTATAGCAAAATACAGTAGCTTTCAAACTTCTGTGTGCATTAGTATCACCTGGAATGTGTGATAAGAATGCTATCTTCCAGTCTCACCTGTCTCTTCAGGACTCTAATTCAGATGGTGCCATGTAGAGCCTAGTAATTTGCATTTCAAAATATGCACAAAATTGTAGGGATAATAAGGGTTATAGAAGCATCACCTATAATCTCAGAATAACCACATAAGAATGAAACTATCATCTTTGTTTCAGAGGAAGACATGAGTACTGGGATTAAGTACTCTGCTGGGTATTCCACTTTGACACAATAGAATTCTTTTGAAAACAAATTTTAGAACTGCTTTAGATTTACAGAAAAATTGTGAAGATACTACAGAAAGTTGCTATATATCCCATACCAAGCTTCCCTTATCATTAGTAACGTACTGAGTTGGCCAAAAAGTTCATTCAGGTTTTTCTGAAAGATGTTACAAAAAAACTCAAATGAACTTTTTTTGCCAACCCAGTATTATATGGCACATTTACTAAAATGAATGAGTCGCTACTGATGTATTATTATTAACCAGAGTTGCGACATCATTCAGATTTCTTCAGTTTTTACCTAAAGTCCTTTTTCTGTTCCAAGATCCCACAAAGGACAGAATATTACATTTTGTCATCAGGTCTCCAGACCCTTATCTTGGCCCCAGCAGTCCCTCAGATTGTCCTTATTTTAACAATCTTGATAGTTTGAGGAGGACCGGTCAAGTATGCTCAGAATGTCCCTCAACTGGGCTTTGTCTAACCATGTTTATACTGGGTTTGGGAAAGCAAGCTCACAGAAGTCAAGAGTTTTTTCATCACATCCTCCAGGGAAACACATTCTTACCATGGTTTGTCATTGATGATGATGACCCTGATCGCCTGTTATGTGCCCCCTTTAAAGTTACTTTCCCCTTCCCCCTTGCATCCTATGATCTTTGAGAGGAAGTCAGTGTGCACAGCTTACACTGCAAAGAACAGAGACTACACACCGCTTCTCTGAGGGTGGGTTATCTATACATAAAGTATTCAGAACTCCTCTGCATAAGAGATTTGTCTCCTCTGGTCCATGTATTTATTTAGTAATTTATTTATAGTCATATAGACCCATGGATATGTACCTTACATTTTGACTTATACTTCAAAATTATTCAGTTTACTATGTTATTCAAATTGTTCCATGTTCAACATTGACCACCTCCCATTAGCTCTTGTGTCTCTTTGACATTCTCCATCAACAGATGTTTTTCAATTTCTTTTCTTTTTTTTTTTTAAAAAAAGAACTTTCTGGCACTATAAAAAGCTCCAGGCTTATCTTACATATTTTGAGTCTAAGTCTTAGAATCAGTCATTTCTCCAAGGAACACTTATTACTTTGGCTGGAAAACGCTATTAGAAACTCAGGTTTGTACAGTTCAGTTCTGTTCACTCACTCAGTCATGTCTGACTCTTTGCAACCCCATGAATCGCAGCACACCAGGCCTCCCTGTCCATCACCAACTCCCAGANTCTGTGCCCGTCACCCTCTCTTGTTGATAAACCCTTGGAGGACAGAGACGCATTCAACCTTTCATTTAATTATGGGTTTCTTTGTAACCTATAGTAAATGTTCAGTAAGTATTACCTTGAGCAAAATTTGTGATCTTCTTTGATCTCTATAATACCTCAATGATTTTGTTAGGCAGTGAAGTCCTGCCCGAAAAACAAGAACACAAATTTTGAGAAGCAAAACGCGTGCCTACGAATGACTGTACAATAAGGTAAACACTATGCTCAGTCTATATTTTCTAATACATGACTTGGAAGAGCTTACTTAGAAGAGCACATTAAACTTGGGGCCCTTGATTACCAGAATGATATGAACAAACTAGAGGGAGTTCAGGTAGAAAAATAAACATGATTAAGCTTCTGGAGGGGTATGAAGGAAGATTAAATGAATTACATATTTATGGTGTGGTTAAGTGAGGATTCAGAGGGGAGGCAAAAATGATTTATGGCTAGAATTATCTAACACACTTCAACACAGACGACACAGAATGCCACCGAGGGACAGGAGCTAGGTGGCGGGAGTCATGGGATGAATGTTTAGAACAGGACCATCTAAGAGGAACTATAAAATGAAATTTTAGCAGCAAGAGCTGATATGCTGCTGCAAAGTTTCCCAAGGGAAACAGTGAACAAATCATCCCAGGAGATCTCTCAAACCAGAAGAGAAAATAACTGGAAATTGTCCTGCAGGGAACAGCACGGCCCAAACATTAGACATGAAAAGGAAAGCTTTGCAGATTTTCTCTCTAATTTATATTCTTCTGGGATCCCATGAGGCTGAGCAGAGATGTGGGAACAATGGATTGAGGACTCGGAGCACAGAGGGTTTGCTTAGATGTCTCAGCCCTGGCTCACATCTCTAATGAGTCAGCACGGAGGCAGCATCTCCAGAGAAGCCACTGCTAGCAAGCACATCCAAGGCTTTATTCCATCCAGGGCTTTTCATTAGTGGGTCCTGTGGGAAGGGGTGAAACAATTAGGAACCTCCCCTCAAAATCAGGAAACGCGCTTATGGGCACTAAGCAAGGATGGGTTCTGTGTGAAGCCCACAGTCATATACATAACGGTGATCCTGGGTCTATGTATCTTACCATATTGGAAATATATCCAAGTTCAAATGGTCAGATTAGGATTTTTAACTCCTACTTGGTATTTATTATTACATCTCTGTGATTCAATCATCCTTTAGTTCCATCATACTCAGGGCATTTGTAAGTTTCCTCAAATTAAGCCTGACACCCCAGGATCCAGCTTTCCTGTATGCAACATGCTGCACAGACATAATAAAGAGGATAAACCAGGATACTGTCAAGGAAACGGTTGCTCTAGGTAATCAATAATTCTACAGTGACTAAGGATCTCTCTTCTAGCTTAAAATGGAAAGCTGTTTAGGGGAAGTCTGGACTAAGGTAAGCATGATACTGTATCAGACGACAACCTCTGAAAAGTTAGATGACCAACTGCATGTACACCTAAAAGCAAATGTTGCTTAGTAGGTAAAACAGAATAACTATTAATAGTATTGATGCCTCAGAGCAAACCATTGCTCATTTGGAAAAACAGCATCATAGAACTAGCTTGCTGAAATCACTGATGGCCAATAAATTTGTNATTGTATCAGGGATATTCAGTTAATTCAGTGGCACATTTTTGTCCTAGATACAACCAAGAGAAGTCTTCTGGAAAAAATCAATCTTTAAAGGCTGGGCAAAAACAAAAGTGAAATCCCCAAACCTCAGTGCAGATCCCTGTTGTCCCGTGAGATTAATGACAACTGGTATAAAGGTCCTTCCTCTCTTGAAACTGTGAAGTGGCTGAGTGAGCAAGAAGTCAGAGAATTTGGATGTCTGATATTTAGCTAAAGTACATCATGAAAATAATAGGCAGGTTATAAGCACTGGGTTCATAGAATTTAGCAAATAAGAGAAATTTCCTCACTCAGGTCATATCATAAAAATAAACTTTAAAAATATGACCAATAAATATGAAATGATTTGTGTGTTTTCTAGTTGAACTTTCCCCCCAGGAAATGAAAGCTGTGAATAATATGGTTGTTTCAGACTGTTTATAAAAAGAAACATGTGCTAGTATAACCACTGGCAAGTTACCATCAACAGTGAAAAAGAAAGAATATTCAATCATACACATTATTATGCATTTCTAAACCATACCACTGATAAGTTCAGGCATTTCTAAACAACCAAAAAAAAAAAAAAAAACTTAACAGCTGATTTAAAGAGAACTGGTTTTGTAACCTTGGGCTAAAATTTGTCAAAGAACTTTAAAGCACTATAGTAATTTTGATCATCAGTCAGCCAACCTGAATATCCATGTGTTAGCACAGCTCTAAAGCACAGAAATAGAAGGAATCAACCATCTACTGAAGGAGGAAGCAAAATGTAGAATACTAAATGTTACTGTAATTTATCTTTGTGCTATAATTATAAAAGTGTATAATAATTTGCATTTTATTACTATTACCCACTTGATATACATAACATGTCATTTTATTCTGCATATTTTTTTTCAATTGGCCTATGGGGAAAATAATCTGGATTGCTTTTTTTTTTTAATTGTCAAGTTTAACATTTGCTTTACTTGAAGTCTTGTATGAAAGGAAAATCTTAAATGCTTTGGGGTCAATGCCATACTACTGATTTTATAATACCATTAGGAAGTGCTTTGATCTCTGAAAAGTAGTAACTTCGAAGTATATTAAGAGTTTTATTATTCCAATCAGGTAACACCCTCCTGGGGGAAAAAAATAGCATGCTAGGGTTGACAGAATCTCTAGTGGTCACTTCTCCTTGATGCTCCATGAGTGCTGGAATTTCAGTGATACTGGCTGAGAGGTCATGAGTTCATCTCCTATAGTTAACAGTACTACTTAGCTGTCTTCAACTTTCCAGAAAAGAAACACTCATGAAAGATGTTTAAAGTTTGTTTTTAACGCAAATCCCCATGACCCTGCAAAGTGCAGTTTACAGCATGTTAAACTCGGTGCCTATGGATCAGACCTCGGAGTCAAACAGTGAAAAAGGTTTTCCTGGATGGTGTCAAGGGAGGCAATGTTGATGTTCCAGAGTGTAGAAATCAGAGCTGTGATTCTGTAGACAGGCTGGAGAGGAGCAGGCAGCCCACTGGCAGGCTGCACAACAACGTGCCAGGCATCGCACACGTTGCGATTTATTTCAGAGTGTTTCAATGAGATTTAGTGAGATCCCCAGCTACGATTCATTAAGGCATGTGACAATGTGACAACTCAGGAAACTTCAATCCTCTTCTCAAGAATCATAATAAAAAAAAGCAGAGAAAAAGGAAGATTCTACGTTTACATTTTATGAATTATAACTGTGCATAGCATTTATCATTCCACTTTAGGGATTATAGTTCGTTTCCAGAAACAAGTGACTTTTTAGCTTTAGTTAATTAACCACGTAATCCTTGGCAGGCTTACATCATTATTCTTTTCACTCAGGCAAAACAAAGTTTTCCCCAAATTTATCTATATATTTCATCTGAGAGATTTTCATCTGAGGTAGAGTACTCCGTCAAAAAGTGATCATTTGAGCTAGTGGATGTGTAACAAATACAGCGAGACAAGGAAAGTTCACTCATCAATAATATCACACTGGTTTCCAGAAGCATCTTGATGTAATTAGCACTATCTCAATTCACCCTAAAGTCATACATTTGGGGAGGTAGCATGGAGAGCTAAAGTGCTCTCTTCCTTGCGTATGTATGCTTGGGTTTTAATATAAGAAAAAGCCAGAAACCACTGCATCTTTTCCTAATAGAATTATTTTGGCTGGCAGAAGCCTGAGGGAAGAGCAATCCACAAGAAAAGTTTAAGGTGGCAAGTTTTCCAAAGAATAGTAAGAATATTTGCTTTCAAATGTAATCGCAGGGCCCAGTCTTCCATGGAAAGAAATACTCCTTTTATAAATACAGCGGTACCTGCAAACATGCCACATCACGTAAAGATAACAAGTGTTTGGGTTGAGAAGTCAGGATATAAATTAGAGCTAGTTTCCAAAAGAGAAAGATAGTATTACATGACCCTTCTGTGTGTAGAAAGATAGTACTGGATGATTCCTCTGTGTGTGGCAGGAAACATTCTAGGAATAAACCACATGAGGGTGAAGAATTTCAAACTATTGGGTAAATGAAAGAAATCTGAGCCAGAGAGGAAGAAACTTTTCCTCTCATAAAAGATGCTTCTGAGGATAACTAGAATGCAGGAGTTCCCTTGGAAGACACCATGTCACCCTTTCCCTCTCCAGAAACAAGTATAACTATTCCCTTCCACCCCAAAATTCACCTCCTCAAATCTCCTGTCAAGCTTCTCACTGGCTGAGAAAATCCTACTACAGCCTGTAGATATCCCATTCCCCAGGCGAAACTTACAGGAGGATTCATTGAGGAATTCAGAGAGGGTTAAAGCTCTTCCTCGTCAATGAAAACGTAAGGAAATTTGCTGAGAGGTTAACTTGCCCGAGAATAAATAAGTCATACACATTGGGAAGTTATAAATCTCTTCCCAGTGGGGTGGGGGCGGGGGGAATGCCTATCAGCAGCTCAAGCCAGCCCAGCTCTTAAGAGCATTAAAGTAAATGCACTAAGCCTAATATATTCACATACAACACATGTGGTGGCTGTTTCACATGCTTCATAACTCAGAGGGCAACGGCTGCTGTGTGGGAAATGGATGCTGTGACGGGACCCTGGTGATTTACACCGCAGCACTCACAGCGGAGTGGATAGCGGGCAGCCCAGGCACCCTCAGGTCCTGCCATGCTCCATCCAAACCCAGATGGGAGCATGGGTCTGTCCGGCTTGGGGTGGGGGAGATGAGAAAGAGGTGAGTAGGGGAGGCAGCGAGCCCCAACTTAGCATGTCCCGACAACATAAATGCTAACCGATTTTTTTTTCTCAATAGAAAGTACCTCAAATATATGTATAAAGAATTAATTAACATGTATACCTGCTATTTCATTCATTAATGTCTACCACATAAAATTTTCATTTCACCTGAGATTCTAGGACTCTACTTAGTGCCCTTGCTTGGGGCTCAAGTCAAACATATAAGAAGCTGGCGCCTTACAAAAGTCAACTAAGAAGCCGGTAGCCCCTGCCTCCAGCATCAAGTCCCCATTCTATGTGGACACTGCTCTGCTATGCCCTTGGTTATGTCCTAACAATTTCACAAAACTCTGGAGCGGCTCCGGACTTTATCCAGGAAGTGGGGATTGTGCTCTTCTCCATAATCCTTTGTCACCCATCAAAAAAGTCTTTCAAAACATCCTGCTGAATGGGAATTTCACTGCCAGCAAATAAGACACTTGGCCTTATTAAGGGCACCTCCTACTGGTCCTTTCATAGAGTGAGCTGCGCTTTCTTCCTCATCAATTCCCTGCCACATCCTTGAGGAGAGGACACTGCTACCAACAGAAACAGTAGAAACAGATTAAGGAGCAATACCTAAAGACCACGCCATTTCCACTTTTTCTGGGACCTCTGCAAACTACGTCACATCTGCAAATAACAGAAATGGATTTAAAAGCATTGAGGAGCTGACAGATTGAGACCCAGAAGCCTGTCCACAGGCACAGCCCCCGTATATATAGATTTTTGGTCTGCCTTTTCAATCATAGACTTCTCCACTGAGCAGTTACTATCTGTCCTTAACTTTTTAGATAAGCATAAATAAGTGGAAAGGGGATATTTAATTAATTTCAATGTTAGTAAATATATATATATATATCCATCTCCATTTATTTATCCCTACTCTCCACCAAAGACACTTGGGAAATGGCTTTGAAATATTTCAGGGTTACTGACAAAACATCGTTATCCATTTTTGCACATCTTCCTTGTCTAATATAGTATGTTCAGCACACGCGTTTCAGGCTTGGCTCCGGTAGACTTTCTACCCAGCGACCATGCCCCTCTGAACTTCCCTGCTCCCCAGCTGAGAGTGCAAGGCAATCTTCTGGACCTAAGGACAGCGCTCCTCTAGTGTCTGTGGGCTGCAGTAGGGAATTTTAGATACACCTTTCATTACCGCTTTACTGCGGGATATTCCCCGCCCACCTTCCGCGGGAGTAATTGCTGAGGACAAAGCTCCCGGAGAGAGGAGCCCGGAGGAGGAGACCAGCCTGAAAAGGGAGGGAGCCAGAGGGGACCGGCTGCAGGGCGCACAAACCGTTGGTACGCGTGCCCTGCGCGCGCGCGCGCGCACACACACACACACACACGCACATANCGGAGAGAGGAGCCCGGAGGAGACCAGCCTGAAAAGGGAGGGAGCCAGGGAGGACCGGCTGCAGGGCGCACAAACCGTTGGTACGCGTGCCCTGCGCGCGCGCGCGCACACACACACACACACACACGCACATAAACACACACACGCACATAAACACACACACACACAGTCCTCTGGCAGGCTCATGCGGGCTTGCTGTCAGGCCAAAGGAAGGTGAGGAGTCGGTTGGTCGGCGTGGATGCGCAGATTCCTGCTTCTGTGCAGCCGCGTCCAGACTTGGGGAGTCTGGTGCTTGACTCTGAATCCCTAGCAACCAGAGAGGCGCCTTCTCCACCAGCAATCGCAACCCGGGCCGCGCAGCAGCACTTCGCAGGAACAAGAAAGCAGCAGCTTCAGGCTATGGAGAGGTTGGGGGCTAGGACACAGTTTCCATTCTGTTGCCGGTTCATTTCCAAGGCGCAGCCTGGGGAGCTCCCGCCCAGTGCCTGGCCCCTGCCCGCAGCTCCTATTCTTTGGGATTTGGGAAAAGGTCATTTCCGAAGGGAGTTGAATGCTCAGCCAGCTGCTCTCCCATCCTTCCCCACTGGGCCCACTCCCTATACCCCAGTGTCCGTTTAATAAGGCCGGCCAAATGAGGGGACCATTACAATGAGTCATTTGGGTGTGTGGTTTGTTTTTTTTTTTAATGATTTTCTCCCGGCCGTCGAAACCTCCAGGCTCCTCCAGCTCGGAGACTGCCGCAGCCCTGAGCATCCCTCAGATGCCTCTTCCTGCTCTAACCCAATGAGGCCCCACACAGCTTTGCCATTTTTAATTAGAACCTGCGCTTGCCAAGGACCAGGGCCAGGGGGGCTGGTTTCTGGGAATATCAATCATTTGGAGTTTGGAAGTGTCTTGGAGATACATGTAGACTTAGCTCGAGAGCTGCATTCACCGTTAAAAAATGAAGCATAACACGCCTCCTTCCTCCTGGCAACTCTGCAGCCCCTTTCGGGAACCACCAACCCCTCCTCCGAAGCACCAAAACACATCAGCTGGCCCTTTTTCCATTTTCAATCAGTAAGTCTAAAAATCCAGACCGGAGGCGCCAGGAATCACATACAGACGCCCCAGCCCCACAAGCTACATTCCGCACACACACCCTCCAAGGCCCCCTCCAAGACCTCCTCCACTTGGTCTTATTGCCCCAATTCCCCTGCTTCGTAGCTTTCCGAGGGGGAGGATTCAACCCAGTTCCTTTCAACGACATCCCCATCGCCTGCCTCCTCCCTGCCCCAGACCTCCAGCTCTCCCAACCGACGCAAGTATTTGCCAAAGCAGAGATGCATGCGAGAAACACCAGATTTGTTTTTTAAAAAAGCGAAGGGGCGCCCGTTTCCCCAGCTGCCAACATCCTCTGATCCCGGCGGGGGGGAGGGGGGAGTCTTTCTATTTTTTATCATCACTGAGGAAATGGGGGATGGAGGGAGAGCCCCGCATCTTGCCCGGTCTCCCCCTTCCCCAATTTTACTAGAGGCAAAGGAAATGGGGAGAAGGAGAGGGGTGAGAGGGGCGGGGGCGACGAGAAGAAAGGAAAGAACCTCTCACCGGTGACTTGGAGATGTGCGCTGAGCAGGGTAGCTCCGAAGAGTACAAAAGCCAGCTTGGGTACCCAAACACATCCAAGACTATTCTCCATATTTCAGCCAACACCTTCGGGGCCGGGGGTCCTGGGCAGCGGCAACACTCACACACATGCACTCACACACGCGTGTACACATGCACACACCACACACAAACACACGCGCGCGCCGAGCCCCTTCGGCTTCCTCCTCCTCGTCGTCGTCCTCCTCCACCTCCCTTGCGCCTCTTCTGCCTCCGAAGCTTTCTTCCTGGTCCACTGGCAGAATCAGCAGCAAAAAGAGGGAGCAAAAAGTTCCATTGGGTCCAAGAGATCTCACGCCCCAGTAAAACCTCGGGAAACTAACTCAAGGAAAGAGAGGGAACCGGCGGCGGAGCGAAGGCAGCTCTCTGCTGGGCTGGCAAAGCATCAATACACAGGATATCCAGAAGGGACCAAGAGGAGACGCGAAGCGATCCTGTGGCTGGGCTGTGCATCAAAAGATTGGGGCTGGTTCCCTGTCCTCGGCCGGGTAAAGCTGAATAGGAGAATCCGTGTGCGAAAGCTGGGGATGCTGCTCGTTTCTCCTCCAAGCGCGGAGGGGACCCAGGGAGGAGAGGCCGGGGCTGCCGGGTGGAGCGCGCTCACTTGTTACTGGGGTGTCCGCTGGAGATGTGTGAGCTAGGAGTTGGAGCCGTACGTACTATCCATTGATCCGGAGAAGTGGAGGGCTAGAAGGGAAAATGTGGAGACCGGAGAGAAACGAACTGGATCAGGCAAAGATTCCACGGGGAGGGGGGTGGGGGCTGAGAGATGCTGGAGGGGAAAAAAAAAGAAAAGAAAAGCGGTCGGAGGAGGCTTCCAGCAGCTGCATTCGCCGGGTCTACATATCAATGAGCAGGNGGAGGGAAACGAACTGGATCAGGCAAAGATTCCACGGGGAGGGGGGTGGGGGCTGAGAGATGCTGGAGGGGAAAAAAAAGAAAGAAAAGAAAAGCGGTTGGAGGAGGCTTCCAGCAGCTGCATTCGCCGGGTCTACATATCAATGAGCAGGGATGCCCTCTGTGGGCAAAGCGTGGGAAGTCACTTTTGTCAATGGGTCTGGCAAATACCATGAGTGTCTGGCCGAGGGGTGGGGGAGCAGCGTTTGCAGCTCTCTCTTTTGACATTCAATCTTTGGGAAATGATTTTTGACTGTAAAATCTAGGCAGGTATTTAGGCTGAGTCAGGGGGGCAGAGTGTTTCCTTCCTTCTCTGCCCGCATTATTAAAAAAATAGAATGTTTCTTTGGGGAAAAAAAATCACTTAATCCAACTCCCTTCTGGGGAGGGTGAAACTGAAGACACACAAGGGACAGACACCAGTCTGCTCTTTCCTGACAAAGCAGCTAGGGTCCTCTTTTTGTAAGATGTCTTATTTCACCTGTTTTCTCTCTTCTGGATACAGGATTCAATGCTTTATTCAACCAATTCTAAAGCATTTACCATGTTCCAGGTACCCTGTTAACTTCCAGGAAATACAAGAGTGAAGTTTAATAAGACTCAGCTTCTATCCTCCAGGGGTTCGTGATCTGTTGGGAGAGTGGCGTTAAGTGGATAATTATAAAAGCAGCATGATAAATATGATGGTCTGTGTAATGAGGATAAGGTCTGGGATAACAAGAGAGGGACTTCTCCAGTCCCTGAGTCATAAAATGAAGCAAACTAAACACATACACACAGCGTGAAATTTTGGAAGGGTGATCAGTGGAGCCCTTTCAGGCCAACTGCATTAAGCTGACTTTCTTTGCAATTTCATCTCTACTGCAGGACCTCAAGTTCTTTTGAGAAGAGGGACTTTGCACCCTCACAGATACAGCAGGAGAGGCGGAAGTGTTAGTTGCTCAGTTGTGTCCAGCTCTTGAGGATCCCATGGACTGTAGCTGGCCACATTCCTCTGTCCATGGAGTTCTCTGGGCAACAACACTGGAGTGGGTAGCCATTCCCTTCTCCAGGGGATCTTCCCACCAGGGATGGAACCAAGGTCTCCTGCATTGCAGGCAGATTCTTTACCACCTGAGCCACCAGGGACGCCAGCAGATGTAGCAGATGACTTGAGATAGCACACATGCCAGTATCGTTTTGTAGACTAAGTGAAAGGAAAAGGAATGAAAGTCGCTTAGTTGTGTCTGACTCTTTGTGACCCCATGGACTATATAGTCCATGGAACTCTCTAGGCCAGAATACTGGAGTGGGTTGCCTTTCTCTTCCCCAGGGGCTCTTCCCAACCCAGGGATCGAACCTATTTTTCCTGCATTGTAGGCAGATTCTTTACCAGCTGAGCCACAAGGGAAGCCCTAAAAGGAATGAACCTGGCCACAAAGATGATAAATAGAAATGCCACTCGGGTAGAAGTTCTGTCTTTTAAGGAGCTATTTAGCTGCAGGTTCTTCTTTCCATTCCACACTGCATTACCCTGTCTATTCATTAGTGTCTGAGAGGAGAAAATGGACTATGTATTCAAAAAAAAGGAAAACAGGATACAAGAATGAAAAATACAGTGTACAATCATCAGGAAAAGTCCCATGATACCAAAACTTGACAACAATGTTTCTAGATCATCAGCCATGTCCATCCCTTTCTGTCCTGAAAAAGTTAAAAGAAAACGTACCTGTGATTTCCAGATCACACTTCCAGAAATAACTTAGATGAATGAGTCCTATAGAATGGAATGGAACTCATTGTTGACCCTCAAATTTCTCAAAATACTCAAAGCTTTCCTTAGCTGAGGATGAGGTATCTGGAGATAAAAGCTCAGGGTCAAGAATGAGGATTCTTAACTGGGTCCATGGAGGGACCCCAGTAGGGACCCCTGCTCCCAGGTTCAGGGATTTCATGAGCATCCTGACATTTTATGAAAAATGACTGAATTCTGCGCTCATGCTCTTTTTTTCTTTAAGAGGGAATCTTTAGCTTTCATTACATGTACAAAATGAATACAAGCATGCCCTCTGCTGAAACAATGGAAAGAACCACTGGTCTACAAAGTATGGTATGAAGAAACAGTTGCAGTCTCTTCCTGAAAGAGTGATGAAGTCCTTTGTTTTCTTCATCAGTAAAAGAATGTCCACAAACAATGGGAAGATAGGATGTGAAATGGTCCATGGTGTTCACATTCCTTTAAATTGACACTGTTCAGTCTAACAGAACAAATAGTGATTAAGTTACTCTTCGCTATAGTCCTTGACTCATGTACCCTGAGTCATAGAGATCAGCTGCCCACCAACCAATGAGTTTCTAAAAAGATCATCAAATTCTCATCCTCCTACATAGCAGTTGGTTTCACAATTATTCATTGTACTTCTGACAGTTGCTTATACTCACTTGCCCAGTAGTCCAGTCATTTTTTTCTGAGAGAGATGACTTCAGCTTGATATCAGTACCATCTCTTAGAAACATCATCAATATTTTCTGATTCACAGAAAATTTATACTTGGGAAACCTAGCACCTTCTCACTGCTCCTCTCAGCCATGTGAGGCCCATTTATCAGGACAAGACTGGAGCAGTAAGAGGAGGGGAATGAGCGTCACAGGGAAGGGTTTAGTGTAATTAATCACCTTCACATAGTCTTTATGACATGTGATGCTGAGGGCCCATTTCTTGGGTTTAATCTGTGTGGATCACAATAAACTGTGGAAAATTCTGAAAGAGATGGGAATACCAGACCACCTGACCTACCTCTTGAGAAACCTATATGCAGGTCAGGAAGCAACAGTTTGAACTGGACATGGAACAACAGATTGATTCCAAATAGGAAAAGGAGTATGTCAAGGCTGTATATTGTCACCCTGCTTATTTAACGTCTATGCAGAGTACATCATGAGAATTGGAGTATTGGAGTATTGAGTATTGGAGTACTGAGTATTGGAGTTTCAGCTTCAGCATCAGCCCTTCCAATGAACACTCAGGACTGATCTCCTTTACAACGGACTGATTGGATCTCCTTGCAGTCCAAGGGACTCTCAAGAGTCTTCACCAACACCACAGTTCAAAAGCATCAATTCTTTAGTACTTGGCTTTCCTCACAGTCCAATTCTCACATCCATATGTGACCACTGGAAAAACCATAACCTTGACTAGACGGACCTTTGTTGGCAAAGTAATGTCTCTGCTTTTCAATATGCTATCTAGGTTGGTCATAAATTTCCTTCCAAGGAGTAAGCGTCTTTTAATTTCATGGCTGCATTCACCATCTGCAGTGATTTTGGAGCCCCCCAAAATAAAGCCTGACACTGTTTCCACTGTTTCCCCATCTATTTGCCATGAAGTGATGGGACCGGATGCCATGATCTTCGTTTTCTGAATGTTGAGCTTTAAGCCAAATTTTTCACTCTCCACTTTCACTTTCATCAAGAGGCTCTTTAGTTCTTCACTTTCTGCCATAAGGGTGGTGTCATCTGCATATCTGAGGTGATTGATATTTCTCCCGACAAACTTGATTCCAGCTCATGCTTCTTCCAGCCCAGTGTTTCTCATGATGTACTCTGCATAGACGTTAAATAAGCAGGGTGACAATATACAGCCTTGATGTACTCCTTTTCCTATTTGGAACCAATCTGTTGGTCCATGTCCAGTTCTAATTGTTGCTTCCTGACCTGCATACAGATTTCTCAAGAGGCAAGTCAGGCGGTCTGGTATTCCCATCTCTTTCAGAATTTTCCACAGTTTATTGTGATCCACACAGCCAAAGGCTTTGGCATAGTCAATAAAGCAGAAATAGATGTTTTATATATATATAAAATTTCATTTTAATATGCTGTATACCAGTGCATAGTAAGTGTCCAGTAAGTGATAGATAATTGTTATTTANACAGGGAGGCCTGGTGTGCTGCAATTCGTGGGGTCACAAAGAGTCGGACACGACTGAGCGACTAAACTGAACTGAAAATACAGGTACTCAAACATACTTTGTTGGAGAAGGCAATGGCACCCCACTCCAGTACTCTTGCCTGGAAAATCCCACTGATGGAAGAGCCTAGAAGGCTGCAGTCCATGGGGTCACTGAGGGTCAGACATGACTGAGTGACTTCCCTTTCACTTTTCACTTTCCTGCATTGGAGAAGGAAATGGCAACCCACTCCAGTGTTCTTGCCTGGAGAATCCTAGGGACAGGGGGAGCCTGGTGGGCTGCCGTCTATGGGGTCGCACAGAGTTGGACACGACTGAAGCGACTTAGCAGCAGCAGTAGCCAACACTTTGTGCTCTAAAGGGAAATTAGTCAATACTTCTATCTCTTCAAACTGCACGTACCCTAAGTTTTTTCTTGTGTGTGTGTGTCTGAGGAGGGAGACATCCCAACTCTAATTTTCCAAGATTAGCCCAAGAGGATACATCACATTAAAAATATGTAATTCCTTCTAGGATTCTCATTGTGGAACTACATTTCTTGGCCAACCTTAATTCAAAACACTAATAAACTTAGACTATTCCTATTCTTCTCTCAATATCCTGACCTGATGTTAAGTCACTCTCTATAACATGCTTTAGAAATGTACTTGCCAAAGCAATAGTATCTAGTCTAATGGACCATGATAGACTATGAATTCAATGATACTGTTGGTCAAATCATGTGAACTTATCAGTGTAACAATTCACTATTTAGTCATTTATTGAAGAACACTAACTATTATATTAAACATTTTGGCTATGTAATACCTATACAGAATTGTTGTTTAGCTGCAAAGTTGTGTCCAACTCTTTGTGACCCCATGGAACGCTATTTAGAATATACAGCTATAAATAAGATACGGTCATTGTCCTTGGCTAAGCTACAGCTATGGGGTGAAGGGATATATTTTAACTGATGCTTGTTGGTGGTTTTTCTTTTTGCTCTGTATCCATTCTTTCGTATTTTGGTAACCAGTCTCACATCTTGCAGTTCCTCCACATTCTCAGGTACAGACGTGAGGAGGTGTATCCTTAGTCTCATTAGTCTTACAGAGGAGCCTATCTTTGCAATCAGGATTATAAACTCAGAGCTGAGCCCACCAGCCAATCAGAGCAAAGGAGTCATTTCTGAGACTTCAGAATAAGCAGCTCTCTGTCTCACACTGGGGACAGTGTCTCACACTGGGGACTACTCCTAGAAGAAATCTCTTTTCCTTCTAGTGTATGAAAATATGTAAGCTTTAGTTATTAGAGAAATGCAAATCTAATCTACCACAAGGGACTACCGCCCACCAGTCAGGGTGGCCGTCATTAAATTTTTGTACCTAGGACTGACTGATGTTGATGTGTGTATAGCAGAAAGCAACACCACATTGCAAAGCAGTTATCCTCCCATTAAAACAGGAATCAAGAAGAAAATTTTGAAGAAAATTAAAAGTCCACCAATAACAAATGCTAGAGAGGATATGAAGAAAGAAAGAATCCTTCTATGCTCTTTGTAGGAGTGTAAATTGGTGCAGCCACTATGGAAAACAGTATGGAGGTTCCTTTAAAAACTAAAAATAGGATTGTCGTATGATCTAGCAACCCCACCTGTGGGCATATATCTGGAGAAAACTATTACATAATTCAAAAAGATGCACGCACCCTTATGTTTACAGTAGCACTATCTACAATATCCAGGACATAGAAGCAACCTAAATGTCCACTAGCAGAAAAATGGATAAAGAAGATTGGTGTATATATATATATATATACACACACACACACACACACACACACACACACACACACACACACACAGAGTGGTATACTACTCAGCCATAAAAAAATGAAATAATGCCGGTTGCAGCAACATGGATGGATGTAGACATTATCACACTAAGTGAAGTAAATCAGAAAGAGAAAGACAAATATATGATATCATTTATATGTGAAATCTAAACTATGGCACAAATGAATTTATTTATGACACATTAAAACAGTCCCACAGACATAGAAAACAAACATGACTACCTAAGGGAAAGGGGGGTTAGGGATAAATAAGAAGTTTATGCAGATACAAACTACTATACATAAAATGTACAAACTGCAGGACCCTACTATAGAGCATAGGGAACTGGATTCACTCCCCTGTAACAAATAACAGTGGGAAAGAATATGAAAAATAATATGTATACGTGGCTTCCCTGATAGTTCAGTTGGTAAACAATCCACCTGCAATGCAGGAGAGNTACAGGATCCTACTATAGAGCATAGGGAACTGGATTCACTCCCCTGTAACAAATAACAGTGGGAAAGAATATGAAAAATAATATGTATACGTGGCTTCCCTGATAGTTCAGTTGGTAAACAATCCACCTGCAATGCAGGAGAGCCCAGTTCAATTCCTGGATGGGAAGATCCACTGGAGAAGGGAAAGGCTACCTAGCTAGTATTCTGGCCTGGAGAATTCCCTGGACTGTATAGTTCATGGGGTCACAAAGAGTCAGACACAACTGAGCAACTGTCACTTCGGTTCACTTCTTTCATGTATGACTAAATCACGTTGCTGTGCACTAGAAACTAATGCAGCAGTGTAAATCAACTATGCTTCAACAATTTGTGTGGGGGTGGGGCGGGCTTCCCAGGCGGCACAGTGAAAGAATCCACCTGCCAACGCAGGGGATGCAAGAAATGCAGGGACAATCCCTGGGTCAGGAAAATCCCCTGGAGTAGGAAGTAGCCACCCACTCCAGTATTCTTGCCTGGGAAACTCCATGGACAGGGCAGCCAGGCAGGTACAGTCTACGGGGTTGCAAAGAGTCAGACACAATGAGTGTCTGAGCACACACACATGTATGTGCCTGTGCACATGTGTGTACATACATACACACACATGCATGCTTTAGGAGAAGTCTTGGTGCTCCCACCAGCTCCCTATAAGGAAACTGTGGTAGTTTGAATAATTTCCCTCCTTTCCTCCAAAGATGCCCACATTCCTAATTCCTATCCCTGTGACTGTTTTCAGATATGACAAAATTAAGGATCATGAGTTGGGGAGATTACCCTGGATTATTCTAATGAGCATATATATTCATGAGGGTTCTGAGAAAACAGAAGAGTGAGGCATAAAATCATAGTTAGGGAAGGATATGTGATGGGGAAAGCAGGTGGTCAGGGCAGAATAATGCCATTATTGGAGGGGATCACAGGCCAAAGAATGCAGCCTCTGAAGGCTGAAGAAGCTAAAAACCAGATTCTGCCCTAGATCCTGCAGAAGGAAGAAAGCTCTACCAATACCTTGATTTTAACCTTTTAAAACCATGCATGTGTGTATATGTATGTATGCATGCATACACATATTTGGAAAATTTAGGGACTTTTGCAACACAAATTCATCCTTTTACAGTACAGAAGTCTGCCTGGATTGCAGGTAGTCTCAGACACTGGGAAAACAAGAAAGGGGTTCTCCCCTAGAACCTTCAGGATGATCACAACCCTCGGGATGCCTTCATTGCAGCAGTATAAGATCCATTTACAGAANACAAATTCATCCTTTTACAGTACAGAAGTCTGCCTGGATTGCAGGTAGTCTCAGACACTGGGAAAACAAGAAAGGGGTTCTCCCCTAGAACCTTCAGGATGATCACAACCCTCGGGATGCCTTCATTGCAGCAGTATAAGATCCATTTACAGAACTGACCTCCAGAACCACAGAATAAGAAATGTATGTTGTTTTAAGACACTATATAGTGATTTGTTAGAGCAGCAATAGAAGATAATATAGAACATGAGAATGAAGCTCACACTGTTGAATAAGAGGGAAAAGCTGGAAAGAAAGTGAATTCTTAGTGACATTGTAATAAGTCATTTTGTGTGAAGCCAGCCTGGCTTTGGATTTCTCGGATACAGGAGACAATTATGTAATTCAGGTTAAGGAGGATGTCTACCTTTTACAACATAAAGAATCCCAACTCAACCAATTAAAAACAATTGATTTTTAAAGTACATTCTCCCACAGTGAAATTTATGACTTAATTCAGTTACAGCTTTGCAACTCATTTTTGATTGGCAGAGGCCATCAGAAATCTAACTCCAGGTATATGATGATCTGACCATGAAACGGTTTTGTTATTATTATTAGGTCAGCAAATTGTTCTCAGTACCCACTGCATAGATAAGATAACTTAGTGGTTAAAAGATAGGACGAGGATAAGGAAGAGCTCTTGCTTTCAAGCAATGTTTAACCTAAACGAAGAAGACAAACATACTTTACAGCCTAGAATTTAAAATTTTATGCATGAAATACTAAAAACAAGTTGTTGCAGTAATTTAGATGAAGGGGGAAAGGAGGTGGTCAGAGATGACTTGGAATTAATAGGACTCTGTTGGGACTATTAACTGAACAAAGAGTTTGAGGAGATTATGGATGAGTCAAGTTCTGGGAACAGAAATTAAATCAACCTGATAGGAGAAGGTAATTTGAGTCAGGGCATAGTAGAAGAAGAATCCTCAATAAGGAAAGAACCCTAGAGGGCTTACGAGCTAAAAATATCCAAAATTTCTGGTTTCAAATATTTTCTAAAGTGCAAAAATTACTTGCAAAAAAGACATGGCTGAGTCACTTTTTTATAATGTTTAAAGAATAGGAGAGGCATTTATGCCTGAAAATAGTCAAGTTTCCTGGATTTACATGAAAAAATGAAAAGGCTGTGGTTATTTCTAATGACAGGCAAGTGAGACTGAAATCAGTTCCAGGCAGGAGACAACAATTAACGATTAAATATATGATCTATAAATATTCAGGAAAAGATGTAAGATCACTAGGAGCCAACATGGGTTCACCTGGAATAAATTACTACAGACTGAAGCAGCTGGAAAATGTCACAGACAAATCATATCTGGATTTCAGTGAGGTGCCCCCCACCCAACAAATGCTTTTAATTCATACTTCAGATAGAAATATTAACATGCCTAACAAGTTAACTGGCAACATAGAACTGGAAGGAATAATTAATGTATTTGTGGATTAATTTAAAGTTCAACAAGATCAACAGGATAGAACAATGAAATTCATCTAAAAAATGAAAAGGACTGAATTTAGAAACTCCATTCCCCTTCTCGGGGGGAAAAAAAATCCAATTCGTAAATAAAGGATTGGAAAGAAGGAATTTGATTTCAAGTGAGCAGAAGAAAGCATGTGAATTGACATTAAGCTTGATGGGAGAAAACGATATGATGCATTTACGGAAAAGCCCCATGTCACGTGATACCACATGGGCCACATCACTACATCCAAGCAAAGGTGATAAGTGCCACTCTGCTCTGCATCCAACAGGACATCCTGGGGTTCGCCGTTCACAGTGAGCTTCAATCCCAAACTATATGCCCTCATCCTTTTGTTTTTCACATTCCCTCTTCTTTTNAGTTAAATAAGCAGGGTGACAATATGAGAACCCCTAAATAATGCATAGTGATGAACAAAGAAATTGTGTGTGTGTGTGTGTGTGTGTGTGTGAATGTAAGGGGGTTGTAAGGTAGATTGCAGGTGGCAGGAAAGGGGCAGAATGTTCCAGACAGAAGGACTAGCATCTGCCAAGACACAGGTGAAAGAAACACTGCATAATTACGGTAGAAGCTCCATCCTTCTAAAAGGTCAGCAGCAGTGTGTTTGTTTGTTGATAATGTTGTCTAAACATTTCACTGTGATGAAAGCTAGTGGGGACATTCTTAAAAAAAAAAAAAAAAGAGCCTCCACTTGTCTCTGGCAGTTTCTGGGACAATATGGTATTTATTTCTCTGCCAGATGGAGAAAAACTAGAAATAAGTATTAAAGCCCATAGTCATGATCATTTTAATAGTGCATGGAATTCCAAGATGTGAAATTCCCTTCAAACAGCCATGTCAGCACAGTCCGGCCAGCTTCCCTACACAGAAAAGCTGTTGGCTGAGAGATGCCCCCCAACCCCTGACTCTGCCAGCAGGTCTGCACTGTTAATAGCTCGGGGCATGCCTGCTTCACACAGCTGAGATGCACTTTTTAAAATGGCACCCTCAGTCAAAGATATACATGGAATTTACTGTGTATAAAGGATGCTGTGAACTGGTATGCAGGGCATGAGGCTGGATGCATCACCAAGATCTTGCTGGCAATCAGGTTTACCATGTAGGATGGCAAAGACACTGCCACCGTGAACATGGAGAATCAGACACAGATGCCAAGCACGCGGTGGTGTACTCTACCGAGTTATTTTCTAATCCTTACAGCCATGAGACTTTTAATGTTGTCCCAAGCTATGCAAAATGAAAACTTTAGCTATAGGTGGTGACATAGAAAAATCCACAATGATATTGTGATAATCACCAAATTGTTTTTAGAGTGTGACAGGTCAAGGTGGCTAAAAAATAAGAAATGTAGAATGTATTAGTAGTTGGACTGTTGGGTTGGTCACAAAGGTCATTCCCTAATATGTTCTGGGTAAATACAAATAAACTTAGTGGCCAACCCCATACACGCAGAGCCTGCGGCTTGGAGCTCTTCATGTTCTCTCACCCTTAAGAAAGAACGGATGTCAGAGTGGCAGGTAGACCAGACCTTCAAATTTTTGTTAACTGATTTCAACTCTTATGGCTGGAGAGTTGCAGTCACACAAAGCCAACCAGATTATCACAAAGTCTCTCTTGACTGGTGAATGATTTCCTTAGAGGATATGCAGTTTGAGGCAGAAGAAGGGGAGCCAGCCTAGCACCTAGACATCTGAGGCTGATCCCTCCTCTGACCCTGGGCAGGGTCAGTTATAAGATAAAGGAGCTGACCACAAGAGTGGCTCCAGAATGCAGCTGCACATCAGACCCATCTGGGGTGTTTGTTACAAGCGCAGATTCATGGGCTCTGCCTGAAATGTATGGAAGCATGACCTGCACGGGGTGATGTAAAGTCTCAGAAGAAATTTTAGGAAGGGAACTAGCACTGGACCACTCAGCACTGCTTGGAAATCAGTTTCAGTTCTAAATTTTTCTGACACGGTCAATATACATGATCTTTTTATATATTCCAAAATGGGGGCTTAGTAAGGAGTGGTCTACTGGTTGATCAAAAACAACTGAGTTGGTAAATATATCCTAAATTATTTCTGAGATGTTACAACTAGACTCTGTCTAAAATTGACCTTGACTCTCCCAAGTAGATGAATAAATGCTTTAGGGAGACAGGTATGGTTCTCATTCCCTAGATGTAGCTTCTAGCTTGCCACAGGCTCTGCAGGCAGTCTCGAAAGGTAGTTCCCAAATAGTTATGAACAGTGGCTATACAGATGAAAAAAAAAACCCACAGGAGATTTATTTCAAAGAAAATGCAATGTGAAAAGGATATGAATTTTGCTTTACAGGATCTAATTGGAGTAATGGTCTGTTAGGTACTGATGTGGTAATCTCAAATCATTACTCATCCTCTTTCAACTGATTTTCCCTTTAATACTGATGAAAGGGTTAAAGACTGTACTATACATGAAGAAACTTTGTAAGTTAAAATTACAGTGAAAGTGTTAGTTGCTCAGTCATGTCCAGCTCTTTGTGACCCCATAGACTGTAGCCTGCCAGGCTCCTCAGTTCATGGAATTCTTCAAGCCAAGAATACTGGAATGGGTAGCCATTCCCTTCTCCAGGGGATCTTCCAGATCCAAGGATCAAACCCAGGCCTTGCATATTACAGGTAGATTCTTTACCATCTGCTGCTGCTAAGTCACTTCAGTTGTGTCCGACTCTGTGCAACCCCATAGGCTCCCCTGTTCCTGGAATTCTCCAGGCAAGAACTCTGGAGCTTTACCATCTGAGCCACCCAAATTACAGTACTAATAAAAATTTTAACATTATAATGTTAATAGAAAATGTTAAGGCTGCAGCAACCTGGGAGTATACAAACAACAGCAGAAGGAAAACAATCTATCAACTTTTCAGTAGTTATATCCCATGAATTGAGTTTGTGCTCTCCAAGAAGTGTTCTTTTTAACATAAAATAGACTTTTAACTAAGAGGTTTCTATGCATGATAGAAACAGAGAGACGGTGAAAGGGGAGAATGGAGGCTCAGATAGTAATGGACCAGCACAAGCTTGAAGATAAAGTCAACTCTGCTTGATTCCAAAAGTCCAGAGGTGTTCACTCATATGGTCTAAGGGTAGGCTTCAGATAATTAATCTTGTATCACTTTTTAAAATTCAGAGTCTGAAATTCAAACCCCTTTTGAGGAACTCTACATTATTCTGAGAGTGGCTATTGTATAAACACATTCTTCACATACTAAGTATAGAGTGGCCCTCCTATTGCTATTTCAGAGAGCTGGAGGCAGACTGCTGCACGTGCAGGAACAGGTGCAGGAACAGGAGGACGATCAGCGCCTCAGGAAAGCTCCTTGGGAGCCACTGGGTGGGGTCTCAGCCCCTTGTGGGGCTCTACGCCTCTTCATTAGTGTTCCTGGCAGGACCACCTGCACTAACAAAGCAGTCCTCACGTAAGTGTGATTGTGTCCCCCAAACGACATTCTGCAATGTCTGAAGACATTTTTGTGCTACTGGCATGCAGGGATGTTGCTAGATATCCCACAGTGACATGACAGCCCCCACCAAAAGAATTATCTGGCTCAAAATGTCAGTAGTGCCCAGTTTGAGAAACTCTACCCTAAACAAATCTTTGAGCCATATTGTCTTTTTGTTCCTGTAATAAAAGTGCTAATAACCTCTGGAGTTGAGTGAAGCCCCAGTGGGGAAAGCCTAAGAGGCCTCCATAGCCTGAAGCTACTCATCTTTCCAGTTACCACCTCCCTTCCTGACATTAGGCAAATCAGTTCCCCTCTCAAGGACTCTGCTCACTCATTGGTGAAATGAGGGTTTGGAATTAGATAGGCAAATTTCAAAAGCTGTCCTTCCATGTCACATTATTTTGTGAATACTTTATAGAGGATGGGCTTCCCTGGTGAGCCAGCTGGTAAAGAATCCGCAATGCAGAAGCCCAGGGTTTGATCCCTGGGCTGGGAAGATCCCCTGGAGGAGGGAACAGCCACCCATTCCAGTATTCTGTCCTGGAGACTTCCATGGACTAGATATAGTCCGTGGGGGTCACAAAGAGTCAGACATGACTGAGCAGCTTTCACTTTATAAAGGATAATGTTAACAGCCAACTTTCCCGAGTGCCTCTTTCAGGTAGGAACCATTCCAGGTGCTTTTTAGGTCCTAACACTTACCACTTCCACACCTCGCTGACCTAGTGACTATTATTACCCACCATTTACAGCCTGATAAGAAGACTAGGGTAGAGAGAAGATAAACGGGTACCAAGTTTGCCTACCTCTCATGGTTGGCAACATCAGGATTTGAATCATGTGGTCTGATTTCAGAGCCTGTACAAGGAGCTGACAGGAACATCTCCTCCCAAAAGAGGGAGAACCCAGGAAGGGATCAAGCTGGAAGGACTACTACCCTCCACCTTTCATCTCCAGCTGCTTTATCTTCTCCTAACGTTCCACGTGCTTGTGTGCTGAGCATGAATCATTCATTGAACTAGATTTTCAATAAACCACTGTGTGCGATTCCTGAGGGTTTTTTCCATTTTTGAGATTTTTACTATTTGAACCTTCCAAAATGGCTAGTCTAAAATAGAACTCACCTGAAAACATGGAGAATAATAAAGATAATAATTCTAAGACATGAATGGAAATGACTAGATATTATGTTCCTAGAAGTAAAGGCAATCTTGGGTTGTAATGATTTTCCTGAAAAAGTAAAAAGCATATAACCAATGAAAGAACAGCCCAACATGGAAAAAAAAAAAAAAGTTTAGAAAATGCTGTACTTGAAGCTGAATATCTGGATCTTAAATGGAGTTCTGGCATTACAGATTCACTACAATGTTCCTTGAAATACCAACCTCCCCTAGTATATTTTAAATTGATTCAATTTTCAAAACTTCAATGTAGACTTATATTTTTAGGATTTTATCTATTACATACAATGGGATACACCTGCAAGAGCTCATTTATCCTCCCAATACCCCAATTTCTCCAAAAGCATTAGTTTTCACATTTTTGAGAGAAAAAGATAATGCCATATCCTGTATAAGCAGAGGACTAAATGAAAGCTATTCGATGAAAACGATTCACAGTAATGATGAGGATTACAATGATGACAATGGTAAAAGTGAACTGTCCATGATTTGAGTATTAGAGACAACTTTTTATTTGGAGAGTAGAGATCGTATTTATTATTGCCAGCTACTATCACAGTAACTAAGTATTATAAACAATGTATACATCTTTCCAACTTCTACCATGCAGTACCAAGACTACACCATCACTGAGAAATGATCATAATAAACCATTTAAAAACTAAGTATAATAATTTTGTTGTGGTTTACTGTGGCAGACTTCAAGTTATGTATTCAATAGCTTTTATCCTCATGAAAGCCTCCTCTTCCTGGCTAGTAGGGCCTGCTTCCAATACAAGGGCTGATAAAACAAGTCATCTGCTTTTCTCACAGCCAGAGCACAGGCAAAACACCTAATCAATGCATCANCAAGTTATGTATTCAATAGCTTTTATCCTCATGAAAGCCTCCTCTTCCTGGCTAGTAGGGCCTGCTTCCAATACAAGGGCTGATAAAACAAGTCATCTGCTTTTCTCACAGCCAGAGCACAGGCAAAACACCTAATCAATGCATCAGGAGAAGTCTGCAAGAGGTTTGGGAAGGAAATTCTCCCTGGTTCCTTCACATGTTGTTGGGTAAAGGTATAGGGCAACATCTACCTTGCAAAAATGGTGGAATAAGTCATATGGTGAAAACCATTATTTTGTGAGAGGTAGACTAGAGAGAGAGAAAATACCCAGGTGGACCAAATCTCTGTGAGAAGTATAAAAAAGTATAAAAAGAGGGCTTAATACCCAACATTACCCTAAGAGCTATTATTAAATACTCATGCTGCAGTATAGCTGCTATTGATGTTGCCCTCTCTGGATATTAAATTAAATTCCATCATGACTTTTTCAACATTGTATCTCTAGAACCAACTTGGGTCAACATTCTGGTGCAGAGGTTGAACTACCCCACAACTTGGCCAGAATAAAACCTATTAGATTTTAATCTTTTAGTATTTTATTGTTACCAGAATTAAGCATGGGCTTCTCTGGTGGCTCAGATGATAAAGAATCTGCTTGCAATGCAGGAGACTCGAGTTTGATCCCTGGGTTGGAAAGATCCCCTGAGGAAGGGAAATAGCTACCCCACTCCAGTATTTTTGCTTGGAGAATTCCATGGACAGAGGAACCTGGCAGGCTACAGTCCATGGGGTCACAAAGAGTTGAATAAAACTGACCGACTGTCACACACAGAGAGAATTAAGGTCATCACTTAGGATCGGACCTCCATGTTTTTCTATTATTTGTACTCCCTTCCAGATTCGTTAATCTTCCGCCAAAAGCCACTGTCTGGTTGTCTGAACTTAACCCTGCATCAGCGTCTCCATGCCATTGCTCACACCTTTCCTGCTCCCTCAAATACTTGTCACACGCTCCCAACTAATGAAATCCTTCCCTACACTGTAACCCACTGAACTGCAATCTTACCCTTTAATATCTCCGCTCAGAGCTTCTAGTCAACCTTTTGTTTATAATTAGAAACCATACTATCAGATCATAAACTCCTTAGTACATACAGTAGACGCTCAAAACTGGTTCCTAAAGACAAAATCTCTGCTAGCTATCTTAGCTTCTGCACTGGATGTTTCTTAAAACCAAAAACTTGGTCTTTTTCCTAATTCCTATCCACCCTTCCTCTCAGCATCTAGCCTACAACCTTGCTCACAGTAGGAGCTCAGGGCATGTTTGAAGAATGTTGGTCTATCTCTTCATTCCTCACCTAACATTTACCACAGAGCTTTCCATATGGCATCTGTTCAGGAAAAACTTGTTCCAACCAGGTGACTCACTGTCATCCAAACAATGTAACAAGTGCTTCCAGAAAACATACTAAAAGACCTAGCTATTCAGGTGAAGATCCCCCGAGAAGGAAATGGCAACCCACTCCAGTACTCTTGCCTGAAAAACTCCACCGACTGTCGCCTGGGGAGCCTGGTAGGCCACAGTCCACGGAGTCGCAGAGTCGGACGCAACTGAGTGACTTCATGTGTTCACAGTCAAGTGAGACAAAAGCAATAAAACTAATGGGATCTTTCAGCCAGATCCTCCTGTAGCCGTGGTCACTGTTGGGAACAAATGCTCCCTGTGTGTGTCCTGACACTGACCTAGACACACAGCAAATTATGGCATCATTCATTCTACAATGGCTGGTTCTGATGGTCTGTCATATAGAATAGGATGGAAACTCTTTTTCACATCTGCTGTTTTCCCCAGCTTGTCACAGATTCTTTTGAAGCGTCTGTTCTAACAGAATAGTGTGGGTGAGTTCCAGGTACATACACTCTTCGTGCAAATGGAGATGATTCTGTTTGACCCTCTCACCTGCATCCCCAGGTTATGTTCAATATATCTCTCCTATGGTTACCATTTCCTGTTCTAAATTCATTAGACCCCAGTTCCACCCGTACTGTTTAATCTTGAGACTCAATATTTTTAATCCTTCAGGGACTGTGCAATTTCAACATCAATTCTTTGTGACAGTTGCAACAAAACAAGAAGCCAGTCTCTAAAAAGTCTGGGATGGAAGCCATTCGGCCCCACAATATGGATTTGAACACATTGTCTTAGTTCCTTCTGTATTGTTACTTTCTCCCAGGGGGTGGTGATTATTTGTAAATTCTGATGAGCTAAATGTAGCAAGTTGCAGAATCCCACTTTACCTTCAAGGAAATGCTGAACAATAGATGTTTTAATGTCTTTGCTTTGTAAAGTTTCAAATAGGCATCTGTTTACACCTGGATATTCAGTTCTTCAGTTTTTGTTTTTAATTGCCCACTTAGTGGAACAATCAATAATCCTGAAGAGGTGACCTGCTAACTGCACAGAGTTTTTATTTTACACCCCATTTCCTTCTGCAGCCCTTGGATACAGTGGAGACAATGGTTAGTTTTCATTTTTGCAGCTGTTAAGTCTTCCAGTGTCTAAAGAAATCTGTCTAAACAAATAATACACAATGTAAAATAAGTGCAATTAGATTCATATATGGGCATGCATACACATATTGAGAGATTTCTGTATAGCAGCTGTTTTGTAATTAATTTTTCTTAACATGAATACTAAAGAAAAGAGGATGGACTCCAAAGGTACTAATTTAGAAAATAAACGCTCTCATTTCATTACATTAACATATTGTGCAACA
>SJYW01022240.1:8089-27263 GCA_006410735.1 Raphicerus campestris | reverse complement strand
GACGCAACTGAGTGACTTCATGTGTTCACAGTCAAGTGCGACAAAAGCAATAAAACTAATGGGATCTTTCAGCCAGATCCTCCTGTAGCCGTGGTCACTGTTGGGAACAAATGCTCCCTGTGTGTGTCCTGACACTGACCTAGACACACAGCAAATTATGGCATCATTCATTCTACAATGGCTGGTTCTGATGGTCTGTCATATAGAATAGGATGGAAACTCTTTTTCACATCTGCTGTTTTCCCCAGCTTGTCACAGATTCTTTTGAAGCGTCTGTTCTAACAGAATAGTGTGGGTGAGTTCCAGGTACATACACTCTTCGTGCAAATGGAGATGATTCTGTTTGACCCTCTCACCTGCATCCCCAGGTTATGTTCAATATATCTCTCCTATGGTTACCATTTCCTGTTCTAAATTCATTAGACCCCAGTTCCACCCGTACTGTTTAATCTTGAGACTCAATATTTTTAATCCTTCAGGGACTGTGCAATTTCAACATCAATTCTTTGTGACAGTTGCAACAAAACAAGAAGCCAGTCTCTAAAAAGTCTGGGATGGAAGCCATTCGGCCCCACAATATGGATTTGAACACATTGTCTTAGTTCCTTCTGTATTGTTACTTTCTCCCAGGGGGTGGTGATTATTTGTAAATTCTGATGAGCTAAATGTAGCAAGTTGCAGAATACCACTTTACCTTCAAGGAAATGCTGAACAATAGATGTTTTAATGTCTTTGCTTTGTAAAGTTTCAAATAGGCATCTGTTTACACCTGGATATTCAGTTCTTCAGTTTTTGTTTTTAATTGCCCACTTAGTGGAACAATCAATAATCCTGAAGAGGTGACCTGCTAACTGCACAGAGTTTTTATTTTACACCCCATTTCCTTCTGCAGCCCTTGGATACAGTGGAGACAATGGTTAGTTTTCATTTTTGCAGCTGTTAAGTCTTCCAGTGTCTAAAGAAATCTGTCTGAACAAATAATACACAATGTAAAATAAGTGCAATTAGATTCATATATGGGCATGCATACACATATTGAGAGATTTCTGTATAGCAGCTGTTTTGTAATTAATTTTTCTTAACATGAATACTAAAGAAAAGAGGATGGACTCCAAAGGTACTAATTTAGAAAATAAACGCTCTCATTTCATTACATTAACATATTGTGCAACACTGGATAAGAGAAAACTAAGAAAAACTTGAGGGGATTTATTTTTTTCTTAAAATACTTTATTTAAAAAAGCACTGTGGTCTTAGGTTTTGATTGCTCATAAACTCTGACCTCGTGGTTTTGATGGAATTAGCCCATCTGTGCTAAATCATTTAATAATTTATTACCAGTTTATTCAATTCAGTTCAGTCACTCAGTCGTGTCCAACTCTTTGCGACCCCATGAATCGCAGCACGCCAGGCCTCCCTGTCCATCACCATCTCTCGAAGTTCACTCAGACTCATGTCCATCAAGTCCGTGATGCCATCCAGCCACCTCATCCTCGGTCGTCCCCTTCTCCTTCTGACCCCAATCCCTCCCAGCATCAAAGTCTTTTCCAATGAGTCAACTCTTCGCATGAGGTGGCCAAAGTACTGCAGTTTCAACTTATTTCTGTTTATTCAATTACTAGTTTATTATTCCCTTAATGGCTTGTGTATAAACATATAGTGTAAGCTAATGATATGGCAGAAGGTTTCACACAAGAATGTCTTGAGAAGCTAGATTATATTCATATCCAGGCTGGAGGCTAGATGATAGCCTCTGATAGCTAGATGATGAAAGTCTCTCAGAAATGGCTTGTGTCTCTAAGACTTAAATCTCTTAAATGTCATTGACATTTTTATGACAGAGACCTCAAATGATTCAGTTCCGCATATACCAGAACTTGTCTGACACACCCTTTTCTAAAACATTGAAATCGCTTGTCCAATAAACATTTACACTGCCCTTTTCTCCTTGCTAGCTAGAATACTGTTTTGGCACAACAGCAAGGTTTTTGCCTCATTCATACTAAGCCAGCCTTGGCCTTAGAAATGTTGATAGTTCAAAGCACTAACCCCCCACCTGTTCCCACAATGCTTTGGTGCAGGCATGAACACGTGATGAACTCCTCACCAAATAATTCATTCAACTGGTTTTAGCTGACACTACAACATTCCACCCATTCCTCTGGGTGCTGGGGACTGCAATGAATAAAAGGGGCACATCCCTGCACTCAGAGAGCAAAGCAAGGAAGGAGGTGTTTGTCTTTCTTATAAATGGTGATGAAGCTGATCTGACGCCCACAGTAGCTGCAACCACCCTGAAGACTAAGAACCATAAAACCAGCACACCCAGATTGACAGTGAGGAAAAAAAAAAAAAAGAAAGAAAGAATGGAAAGAATGTGAGTCCTCCATGATAATTAACATCCAAACAAACCTGGAGTCACCTTTCTTCTGGACAAAATATCAACGTAGGGGGTTACATTGCCTTTCCCCCAAAATATATGTAAGTCCTAAACCCTGACTATGAGCTTACTTGGAAATAGGATCTTTGCAGATGTAACAAAGTTAAGGCTCTAGAGATGAGATCATTCTGGGTTTAGGGTAGGTCTTAGACCCAATGGCTGGTGCCCTTATAAAAGGGTGATTTGAAACAGAGAGGAAGGCCTTGAGAAAACCCCAAGAAGGTGTGTGAAAGTGAAGGCAGAGATCAGCGATGCTTCTATAAGCCAAGGAAAGCCCAAGCCTTCCTGCAGCCCCAGGAACTTAGGAGAGGGCTGGAGCCGAGGCCCCCGCGGTGCTGCTCATGGGAACAGCCCTGTGACACTTTGATTTCAGGCTCCTGAGCTGAATCAGTGTGACTTCTACTGTGAACATATAACCCCTATGACAGTAGGAACCTTCATATAAAAACTCACATACCTACAGCAATGCTTGGCCCTTAGAAGAGGCTCCATAAATAACTGCTGAATGAAATAAATGAGTTTTTCTTTAGTTTTAGCCTAAACCATCACTTAAATGATCCTGACATTCATAGGCATTGCAGTCCTTATTATGAATGTGAATGAGTGCTTCCCTCTCCTAAAATTCTGCTCTCCAATCTCGCCTCACTTGTTCCCAAAAACACTTTATGTGCCTGCATGAAGCTATGCAGCTATAGAATAAATTTAAATAGNAAGACACGACTATAACAGAAAGGGGATTAGACTGACAGGAAGGGGAAGGGTGGGAGACAGAAATAAAATGATCCCTAAGATGTGGGTTTGGGCACACGGGAAAGTTGTTAGAGATAAGTTTCCTGGAAGCTATTTGAAAGAATTACTCATCATACCAGTTAATTATATAGCAGTTTTTTCACAGATGACCCAAGGCAAAATATTGTTCATTCATTCATTCGTTCGTCAGGGCACTCATTCCAACCTGTATTGCATATCTACTAGATTCTTAACAATCTATGAAAATAGAAAGAGATGGAAGGCATGATCTCTGCTTTCAAGGCTCTCACAGTCTAGGGAGGANCAGTTTTTTTCACAGATGACCCAAGGCAAAATATTGTTCATTCATTCATTCATTCATCAGGGCACTCATTCCAACCTGTATTGCATATCTACTAGATTCTTAACAATCTATGAAAATAAAAAGAGATGGAAGGCATGATCTCTGCTTTCAAGGCTCTCACAGTCTAGGGAGGGATAACAGAAAGACACTCAGAATCTCTTAACCCAGCGTGAGGCACGTGCTGGCAGAGGGATGTGTGCACGCAACTACCTCAGCCCAGAGGGCGTAGCTGCTGCCTCGACTGGGCTGAGGGAAGAGGGGGAAAGGCGGAGGACAAAGGGACAATAAAGATGACCCTCCTAAAGAGATAACACTGAAGCTGGACTGTGAAGACTAAGAATCTACGAGAAAGAAAAAATGAAAGTTCCATTTCAGGCAGAGGACACAGAGGCATAGAAGATTCCTAAGAGAACCTTTCTCCTTCTGTTGGTGTTTCATCACTCCCTCCTGGCTCTTGATGCTGCAGGTTTTGCTGCTTTTGATGCCAAGATCTTTCAGCATAGTCTCCGCAAAATGGTACCCATTCTAGAGACTAAGTCCCCGTTCAAGACCTTGATTACTGCTCACTGGCAAATGGCAAAGGGTATAGGACTTTTTCACTGCAGCGCATTTTGCAGTGGGGTCAGTTCAAATGACATTACAGTCTTTCAACTTGGGATACCAAGGTAGAACAATTTCTTTCTTGAGTTGAAGATTTGTTTTGTCGGAAGAGTGGTACCCAAAGCATAAATTGTGGTCATGCAACCAAAGAAAAAGGGAGGCTTAGTTTGTTTGATGCAATCAATTTGGGTCAATTAAGAGATATAGATGAGCAGACTGCGAGGGGGAAAGGAAGAGTAGAGAAAATGTTCTGCTCCAGGGAATGTATAGTTTTCCTAGGACATTAAAAAAGTAAAAAGGAAAAAACAGCAAAAAAACCCCCAAAACAAAAAAGAGTAACCTTAGGCAGGAGTGGCTGGCAACAGGCAACGTAATGATAGCTCCTTCTCAGCGTCCTTCTCAGATCCACGTCTTTAGGGACCACGTGCTTGATGTACGAAGTATGAGTTAAGATTAGTCTTGTGCACTTAGAGTTGCTTTGTATTTTCCTACCATGCTGATACCCTTGATGATGTTCTTCAGTATGTTCTTCCTTTTCCAGCCCTCGGAAGAAGAAAAGAGCTCTGTCCAATGTCCTGATTTGACTCTCTAGCAATTAAAAAAAAAAATTCCTCCTTTCAGCAATGCTCTGGAGAGAAAACTGTTTACATGCTTCCTAAGACATAATTGGTGTTATAATTCTGGGGTGACTTCTCTTCTCAGCAGGTATCACTTTACTTATATTGATAATATACCACAAGCATTGAACTGGTAAGAAAGCACTGTGAATGCTTGTTATGATTCTCCAGCACTCCTAGTTCCTGGGATCAGTGACTTCCAATGGAAACATTTTATTTGTTTCTATAATAAAAAGTACATAATTGTTATTAGTCCCATGATTCCTTCTGCTGAATACAATAGTGCCTGTCTTTACCCCAGACTTCATTGCTTTATATTCTGCATCATGCGCTTTATTGATTTTCCTGCTACTATTATTTCCTTCAATAAGCCATTTTAAAACAACATGAATTTCCTTCTTTAATTTCGTTGGCTTCATTCCTACCCACAGCCCTCCACGGAGCCGAGTACAGCAGGACTGGGATGTAGCTTCAGCGCTGCTCCTCTCTTTCTTTTTGCCTCCTCATGTATCTCCCCAACGATGCCGTGTCAAGATTTTAGGGGGCAAATAAATTTCTCCCCTTTCTCCTCCTCTTGATTTTAGGACCAATTGAAAAATAAAAAAAAAAAGAAAACATTGGCAACAAGCAAACAGAGATCAAAATGTCAGCCTTTATGACTGATAAAACTGGTGGCAGAGAGCAGTTTCTGGCTGGTAACAGTCCCTCCCTGAATTACAAAGACAGGGCTAGATGATGGAGCCTTGGAATGCAGACCACCAGCTGAGCCGACTGTCTGTGTGTCCTTGAAACAGGATGGCTCTACAGGCTGAACAAGGCGGTAGAGCCAGGTATTCTGACGTCCAATACAGTCTGAGCCACGTTTTTGTTTGCAAACCCATCACTGAAGTCAGTTTCATCCTGTATCACTTATCTGTTAAAGAGTATGTGATAGTGTGGAGAGGGTTCCTCAAGTGGAAAACCCTTGAGTGAAACAGGAGGCAGAGGGAAATTATGTGGTAGGTACTGGAAGCTTCAGTTCCCAAGAAAATATGCAGAAAATGTTCCCCGGCCTTATAGCTCGTGAAGAAGGAACTAAAGCTCCCACCTTTTCTCTTTTTTCTCTCTCTTTTCTATGCATACTTACATTTGTCACCTAAGTGAGATATCGAGGTTATTCCTCAACATGTCAGATATTGCGGTCTGAGTTTTCTGCTCTTCACAACAGCTAAACAATTCCAAAGTTAGCAGTTCAAGATGCCAGTGGTTATTGTTATTCTGATAAATGAAAGATGAATCTTTGTTGAATGGGGGCTGAAATCAGCCATATGGTCAGGAAAAGCCAAGGAAGATAAGTTACACTGCTCATATACTTGACCTGCACTTCTCACACCAAGAAACAAACTGAGTTTTCCTACTTCTTAGTTACTACAATTTTATCTTAATTTCTGGGCAAGTAATATTTCTCAGGTTAATGGATTTAAGAGTTAAAGGTGCAACTTCCTTTAGATCAAGGCACAGGATTTTGTGATCTGGTCAAACAATAATTTATTTGCCCTGTTTTACCACCCAGTCTTCAGCATGTATGAAGGAAACCTTTTATGGAGAGAAAGGAGGCTAGGTAATGGAACTGACATTAAAGAACATTCATGCAGTTCAAGGAATGTAAGAGGCTCAGAAAAATCAGGCATGAGCTTGTGTGAGAAGCCCCCAGGTTTTGACTGTGTATTTCTTTCTAAAGTTGAACACATCTAACTTTTGGGGGGGCTCCAAAATCATTGCAGATGGTGACTGCAGCCACGAAATAAAAAGATGCTTACTTACTCCTTGGAAGAAAAGTTATGACCAACCTAGATAGCATATTCAAAAGCAGAGACATTACTTTGCCATCAAAGGTCCATCTAGTCAAGGCTACAGTTTTTACAGTAGTCATGTATGGATGTGAGAGTTGGACTGTGAAGAAGGCTGAGCACTGAAGNTAGTCAAGGCTATGGTTTTTCCTGTGGTCATGTATGGATGTGAGAGTTGGACTGTGAAGAAGGCTGAGCACTGAAGAATTGATGCTTTTGAACTGTGGTGTTGGAGAAGACTCTTGAGAGTCCCTTGGACTGCAAGGAGATCCAACCAGTCCATTCCGAAGGAGATCAGCCCTGGGATTTCTTTGGAAGGAATGATGCTGAAGCTGAAACTCCAGTACTTTGACCACCTCATGTGAAGAGTTGACTCATTGGAAAAGACTCTGATGCTGGGAGGGATTGGGGGCAGGAGGAAAAGGGGACGACAGAAGATGAGATGGCTGGATGACATCATGGACTCGATGGACATGAGTCTGAGTGAACTCCGGGAGTTGGTGATGGACAGGGAGGCCTGGCATGCTGCAATTCATGGGGTCTCAAAGAGTCAGACACGACTGAGTGACTGAACTGAACTGAACTGAACTAGAGACACACCATACAAACAACTCATAGTATTCATTTTGTTTTCCACACTGATAACAAAAGCAAGATGATTTCACACAATAAATATTTTTGTCATACACTCCAGCAGTTGCAACCTTTCCAAAGTGTGGTGGTTAGTAACCTGGTCTCTGGAGTCCCACAGCCAGCCTCCCATCCTAGCACTGTGATCATGAGAGATTATATAGCTTCTCAGGGTCACTTTCACCTCTGCTGCCAAGAAAAGTAACTATCTACACAGTTGGGAACAATGTAAATCTATGGAGAACAGGATGGAGGTTTCTTACAAAACTATAAAGAGAACTATTGTATGACCCAGAAATTTCACTCTTGGGCATTTAATTCAAAGAAAATGAAAATTATAATTTGGAAAGATACACACATCCCAAAGTTCAGAGCAGCATTACTTACAACAGCCTAGATATGGAAGCAATCTAAGTGTCCATCAGTGGATGAATGGACAAAGATGCTAGTGATAAGCCGCTTTCAGTCGTGTCAGACTCTTTGCGACCCCAGGGACTGTAGCCCACCAGGCTCCTCTGTCCATGGGATTCTCCAGGCAAGAATACTGGACTGGGTTGCCATTTCCTTCTCCAGGGGATCTTCCCGACCCAGGGATGCAACCCACATCTTTTATGTCTCCTGCATTGGCAGATAGGTTCTTTACCACTAGGGCCACCTGGGAAGCCCCAGTTATTCTGAAATGATGTGGCATTAATGATATATACCTGATGCAAAGAGCCAGCTCATGAGAAAAGACCCTGATGCTGGGAAAGACTGAAGGCAGGAGAGGAAGGAGACGACAGAGGATGAGATGATTGGTTGGCATCACCGATTCAATGGACATGAGTTTGAGCAAGCTCCGGGAGGTAGTGAAGGACAGAGAAGCCTAGCAGGCTGCAGTCCATGGGGTCACAAAGAGTCAGACATGACTGAGCGACTGAACAATGACAACAATAACCACACACACACACACACACACACACACACACACATACAGTGGAATGAAATTTTTCCATTTGCAACAACATGGATGGACCAGGGCATTATGCTTAGTGAAATAAATCAGACAGTTGAAGACAAATACTGTCCATTATCACTAAAACATAAACAAATGAATATAACAAAAGAGAAACACACTCACAGATATAAAAACTAAACTAGCAGTTACCAATGGGGAGTTGGAAGGAGTAAAAGGCAAGAAATGCAAAGGGACTAAGAGGTACAAACTACTGTGTATAAAATAAGTTACAGGGATATACGTCTTTCTTGTATGTATTATAAATATCTTAAATTTCTAGTATTTTGGGGATATAAAACACTAAATTTCAAAGCAGTCAGTATTTCCATCCTTTCCCTTATGACTTATCTTTTGTGTATAAAGACTCTTTCTATCCCAATTTTTTAATGGAAAAATTTTTATATTTTTTATTCCAATTTTAATGGATTATTCCATATAACTATTATATTGCTAGTTGTTAGTTATAACTATATATATTGTTAGTTGTTAGTTATTATATTGTTAGTTGTTAGTTTAAATATAAATATTTTAAATAGTTCAAGTTTGGCTTTGTCATATTTAAGTCGTTCATTCATCTGAAACCTATTTTTAAAAACAAAAGATTTTTATTTTGTTCGTGCTATTTTTCTTTTTTGTAATCAGTCAGTCTAGCACCATTTATTACATAGCCCCTGGCAATATCAAATGCAGTCACGGGATACACCAAGTTTGGAGGTACTCAGCAGGGCTGTTTCTGGTCTTTATTTTGTTTCAATATTCTATTTTCTCTTCTTGAACCAATACTCCACTCAGGAAAGGATGTTTGGTGGGGAGGACCATGGGGATAATCAGCTTTATCATAGGAATCATTCTCTTTACTATCAGCATGTGTTAAATGCCTGCTATGTTCAGAGTCCTGAGCTATCTACTTAATACCCAGTATTACATGCAATCTTTAATACAATCCAATGAGGCAAGTGTATCTTTATTATAAAGATGGGGAAACTGGGTCCTGAAATGAAAACTTGCCCAGGTGTATTTAGGATGGAAGTGAGAGGGATTCACACTCAACTCCATCTACCTGCAGTGCTTGTCCCCTTAACACCTATGGTACACTCTCTCCCTGGACAAGACTCCAGGGATCGCCTTGCCCAGCAGTTCTCAGCACTGGATACACATTAGAATCACCAAGGGGCTTTTCCAACACACACTGATTCCACTTCACACAATGTAAATCAGAATATCCAGGAACAGAGCTCAGGCATTAATATTTTTAAGGAGCTTCCTGGGTTCTACTGTGCCTCCAAGTTGGAGCACCACTAATTCAGTCCCATGTATTCAGGGAAGCCTGGCGTGCTGCAGTCCATGAGGTCACGAATAGTTAGACACGACTTGGAGACTGAACAACATTTTATTTACTCATGAGTAAACTTATGCACAAAGATGGAATATAACTTGCTCCAAATCTCATACTAATTTAATGACAGAACAGGAGCTACAATCCAAGTACTTTTTAAAAATGTTTCATTTTATATTGGGATATAGTGGAGTTATGATGCTGCATTCATTTCAGATGTAAAACAAAGTGATGCACTTACATACTTGCATCTACTCTTTTCCAAATTCTTTCCCATCTGCGTCTTACGTAATACTGAGTAGAGTTCCTTCTGCTATACAGAAGGTCCCTGTTGGTCAGCCATTTTACATAAACTAGAGTATACATGTCAATTCCAGGCTCCCTAACTGTTCCTCCCTACCATTCTTCCTGCCAGTAACTGTAAGTTCCTTCTCTTAAGTTTGTATGCTTCTGTTTTGAAAATAAGTTCATTTGTATACATTTTTTAAGATTTCACATGTAGTTCTCATCCTCTGTCTGACTTGCTTCACTCAATATGACAGTCTCTGGGTCCGCCCATGTTTCTTTAAATGGTATTATTTCATTCCTTTTAATGGTTGATTAATATTCCATCGTATAAATATATCACATCTTCTTTATCCATTCATCTGTTGGTGGACATTAAGGCTGCTTCCAGGTCTGGCTGTTGTAAACAGTACTGCAATGAACGTTGGGGTGTATGTATTCTTTTGAACCATGGTTTTCTCTCGATACATGCCCAGAACTGGTATTGCTGAATCATATGGTAGCTCTATTTTTATTTTCTTAAGGAACCTTCATACTAAATAAATAAAATGAAAGGACAGCCCACAGAATGGGAGAAAATATTTTCAAATGATGCAACCAGCAAAGGATTAATTTCCAAAGCTTAAAAGCAGCTCATGCAGCTCAGTGCAAAAGAAAAGAAGAAATCCAATCAAAAAATGGACAGAAGACCTAAATAGACATTTCTCTAAAAGAGACATACAGATGGTACATGAAAAGTTGCTCAACATCACTAATTATTAGAGAAGTGCAAATCAAAACTCACACCAGTCAGAACGGCCACCATCAAAAAGTCTACAAACAATAAGCTTTGGAGAAGATATGGAGAAAGGTAGACCTCCTACAATGCTGGTGGGAATGTAAATTGGTACAACCATATGGATAACAGTATGGAGATTCCCAAGTACTTTGATTCATAGCCCAGTAATCTGCACAAGACCACACAGTTCCTCAGCATTATTTATATGGAGTGGTGGCTGAATAAATTCCCCATAAGTCTATATTCAAACTGTTTCACAGGGTCCTGAAAGTTTTAGGTCAGGACAAGGAAGAGAAGTAGAAAGCTGGCCAGAATCATCTGTCCATATGGCTGCTGGTACTCAGAAGTGACTTCTCTGGTGTGAAATCAAGAGACTAAGAGTCTTCTCTCACCCATAAACAAACTTATTCCCAATTTTCCAAATGTTTGCTCTCTTGCTTATTGAAAACAAAAACTCCACTAATATTTTTAGTTGGTAATTATAAATAACTAGAAAGTTACCTTGTAGAAATATACACTGACCTGAGCTCAAATTGTCAATGGTGAATCATACATCTTTTTTCTAAGAACAGAATACTGAGAAAAGAGATAAGAAAGCTGAAAGTCATAAGGCAACAAAAAAGGAGAATATGAGAAGTGGAAAGACAAACTTTCCACTGGAACCTTAATATTGCCTAGACTCTCACAAAGAAAGGCCACTGTATATAATATAGATACATGGACTGATATGATAACATGAATATCATCCCTGGAATAAAAATGGGAAGAAAATTCTTTTGTCAGTGAGGAGGATAGTCTTACCCTTGCAATTTATTTAAACCATCTTTAATGAAAAATCAAACATACACACAAAAAGAGATTATACTTAAATGAACACCTATATACCAAAATTATTGATACACTGCTATTATTACTAAAATTATCACCTTATCAATATTGACATGCAGTTTTGAGCACTCTCCTTTCTAGATGCTCAGGGAGTTATCATCTTTGCTATATTCCTAAAGAGAGATTCATGGCTCCAAAAATATGAGGCTTGCTCTTTGCTTCATGTACACAAGTCAAAGAAGACACATACAGGTCATAACTCTAGTTATCACTTTTCCTTGACTTTGGTTCATTCTACTTTCATACAATCCACTCGTTTGCCCCCAACAGCCCTAACTAGGCTTTGTAAGCTCAATTTGGCCCTCTCTACGTAACTAATAAGCTGCAATATGCAGGTAGTACATAGCGTTTCTGACTGTGGTACAATTTTGGCAGCATAATTGTACAGCAGTGTTTGTGTCTTGAATATTTTATTGCCTTCTGTCTTCATTATTTTACAAAAACAAATGGAAAATGAAAATGCTGATATGAGAAGTATAGATCTCGTAAACCTAATATAGTTGAGACAAAGATGGAAATCACTCTGAGTGCCAAAAGTGGTAAATCTACAAGACATTCACTGGGCTTAAGCCAGTCAACTGTTTGTTCAGTTGTGAATAGAAGATAACAAACAAGAACATATTAGAAATTCTAGAGATAAATCATAGAGATCTGTGTTAAAGACAAAGTGTAACTGAGGACGTTTAGCTCTCTATGCCTGGGTCCTCAACTTAAAATATGTAAGTTTATTTTTTGGCTTTTATACAGGAAACTTTGACACACATGTTTTAAAAGTGCATTATGTATAAGAAGTAGGATATTTCCTGCATAGCTCTTATAAACCAAAAATAACCCATTCCATAAACATAAATATGTTTATACAAATGCTTGGAGTAGGGTAATACAACAGTTCTTGGCTTGTAAAATCACGCACACTCTTAGCTGTGTGCACAGACAAGCATAGCCTTTGTCCTATCAAGTACAGTCTTCTACCAATAATGAATAGTGAAGGAGTATGAAGTGAAGTGAAAGTCACTCAGTCATGCCCAACTCTTTGCAACCCCATAGACTATACAGTCCAGAATACTGGAGTGTAGGCCAGAATACTGGAGTGGGTAGCCTTTCCCATCTCCAGGGAGGGGATATGGCTGGCATGCATGAGATAAACCTACCAAAGATGAGACTAATGCCCCCAAATCCTTGTCTCTTCTATGATTCATTATGAATGTTTCATTGATCACAGTCACATTTTTACCTTCTTTTTATCCACAGAAATCAAACATAGTGCCTCTACCACACCTCTAACTCCATTTTGGAAAATTAAAGGGTAGTCCTCTCTTAAGTAAATTGATTTTATTTCAATTTACTTAGCTCTTAGCACCAAGCATGACATATTAGGTGCTCAACATAACACCTAAACTGAATTTCATCTGCAAGTGCCAAATCTATGCTTTTATTCATTAATTCATTCATTAAATTATTTAATTATTCTACATATATTAAAAACATAACGTATGCCTTTCTCTTGGCTAAGAGAAAGATGACTTAAAACACAGCTTCCATCCTTTAAGAGTCAGTNCCTAACTAGGCTTTGTAAGCTCAATTTGGCCCTCTCTACGTAACTAATAAGCTGCAATATGCAGGTAGTACATAGCGTTTCTGACTGTGGTACAATTTTGGCAGCATAATTGTACAGCAGTGTTTGTGTCTTGAATATTTTATTGCCTTCTGTCTTCATTATTTTACAAAAACAAATGGAAAATGAAAATGCTGATATGAGAAGTATAGATCTCGTAAACCTAATATAGTTGAGACAAAGATGGAAATCACTCTGAGTGCCAAAAGTGGTAAATCTACAAGACATTCACTGGGCTTAAGCCAGTCAACTGTTTGTTCAGTTGTGAATAGAAGATAACAAACAAGAACATATTAGAAATTCTAGAGATAAATCATAGAGATCTGTGTTAAAGACAAAGTGTAACTGAGGACGTTTAGCTCTCTATGCCTGGGTCCTCAACTTAAAATATGTAAGTTTATTTTTTGGCTTTTATACAGGAAACTTTGACACACATGTTTTAAAAGTGCATTATGTATAAGAAGTAGGATATTTCCTGCATAGCTCTTATAAACCAAAAATAACCCATTCCATAAACATAAATATGTTTATACAAATGCTTGGAGTAGGGTAATACAACAGTTCTTGGCTTGTAAAATCACGCACACTCTTAGCTGTGTGCACAGACAAGCATAGCCTTTGTCCTATCAAGTACAGTCTTCTACCAATAATGAATAGTGAAGGAGTATGAAGTGAAGTGAAAGTCACTCAGTCATGCCCAACTCTTTGCAACCCCATAGACTATACAGTCCAGAATACTGGAGTGTAGGCCAGAATACTGGAGTGGGTAGCCTTTCCCATCTCCAGGGAGGGGATATGGCTGGCATGCATGAGATAAACCTACCAAAGATGAGACTAATGCCCCCAAATCCTTGTCTCTTCTATGATTCATTATGAATGTTTCATTGATCACAGTCACATTTTTACCTTCTTTTTATCCACAGAAATCAAACATAGTGCCTCTACCACACCTCTAACTCCATTTTGGAAAATTAAAGGGTAGTTCCTCTCTTAAGTAAATTGATTTTATTTCAATTTACTTAGCTCTTAGCACCAAGCATGACATATTAGGTGCTCAACATAACACCTAAACTGAATTTCATCTGCAAGTGCCAAATCTATGCTTTTATTCATTAATTCATTCATTAAATTATTTAATTATTCTACATATATTAAAAACATAACGTATGCCTTTCTCTTGGCTAAGAGAAAGATGACTTAAAACACAGCTTCCATCCTTTAAGAGTCAGTCTATCCAGAAGGGAATATTAACATATAAACCACAAATGTGACTGTAAGGAAGAAAACTGCAAAAGACGAATTTAAGTGAAAAATATTTTACCTGGAAGATAGGAAAAAAACAACTTCGACTACAGGTGAAAGAATGAAACTTATTGGAAGCGGTGGCATTTCACCTGGGCCCTAAAACAATGAGCAGATTTTTGATGTGTATATATGTGTAGATATATGCATATATGCCTTCTGTATTATTTTATAAAAACAAATGTGTATGTGTATATATATATACACATACACACATACATATACATATGCCATGCTATGTGGTATGAAGGATTTTAGTTTCCCAACTAGTAAGTACCTATGGCCTGCTATGGTGGGCACACAGAGTCTTAACCAATGGACCACCAGGCAAGCCCATTAAAAAATATATTTTTTGACATATGGATGAACTAGGGATAAAATAAGGGAATATCAGAGTAGCAAAAAAAAAAAAAAAAGTGGAGGGGGGTGGGGGCAAATCCATATAAAATAGTGAAACTGAAGTAGAAATTATTCCCTGACCAATGATGTTTTAGAGCCATGAGGTTTAAGTGAGGTTTGGGTAATTAAGAATGGAGGGTACACAAGTCTGGGAACCTAGTGAGATGCAAGATTACATTGAAAGAAAAAATCCTCCATTAAGAAGGTTTTCCTAAATAACAATAAACTCAACGTGTATACAAGAAAAATGCTGGGCCTCATGGGATACTGGAATGTTTGTGTTTTTTATTTGAAGTATAGCAGAAAAATGGAGGGAAGATTCTAATGAGGATTCCCAGTTAAAAGCCCGCAAGCAGGCTTCAGGCTAGAATGCACACTTCCTATATGCCCTCCAAAAGTACAAACTGGAAATTTAAAGTAATTCTGGGTTAGCAGACAGTTGACTGGACTGACTGACCCACATGCAAATCCACTGTAGAGGAATGAAGTTTCAACCCAAGCTATGTATGTGTCTATATTTATATATCTCTAATTCCATCTAATTACTGGAATAGATTAAAAAAAAACACACAATAATTAGATGCAATAAAAGAAAGAACCTGAACTAAACATTAAATCTAATGAACCCACTGAAATGTGCTACAAAAAAATCCCTCAAAATATGTGAAAATAAATTATAAAAGAAAAGTTATAAAGCAAAGAGAATAGGTAATATTTCAATACTGTCTTCAGCAAAATTGAATATTGCAAAAATATGTAATATCCAAAAAGAAGATAATGGATGAGAATTTTTCAAGTTGAGGCTACACACATCACTCTGAAATTTTCACTGGCTAGATAAAATTTATAAATACATACACAACAATGAAACTACAGAATGTGAAAAGCAATGAAGTGATCTTAAAGAACACCAAAGGGAAAAGATTACCTCAAATAATAAGTTACGATGACAGCTAATTTCTCGGCATAATCTTGGAAACTATAAAGAAATAGAACTGTATCTTCAAGGAACTAAGATAAATTAACTGCCATCCTAGAATTCCATGTACAACAAAACTGTCAAGAATGGTGAGACTTCTGACTTCTGCTTACTACTTAGAAATCTGGAAAAGAGTGTCATTCTTCTTTATAATAATAGTAAAACCCACTGGATAAAAGCAATTCATACTTTTGCTCAAAGTTATCAGAGAGCTGGTGCTGCAGGGCAACCTGCTAGAGAGAAATCTAAGGAGAGTGGGCAACTGCAAGTTGAAATGTAACACAAGGAAGGGCTTGCTAGGGTTCAGTGCCTCAGAATGCCATTCATGCTGGTAAGAAGAATTCAGCTAAAATATTTTTTATGAATTGATGACAAAAGTCAAAAGTGGGCTGGCCTGAGAAAAAAAGTCAGAAAAGCAGGGTTACCAATAGCAGCCATATAGTGGGATCATCACAGTTGACAGTCACCTACTCAGCAGACAAATCTAGCAGATTTTGCAACTGGAGAACAGCCAGCAAAGCTGTGGCACCTTGCTGCGTATTTCACCAGCCTTCACCCCAGAGGTATTCAAATCTGCTAACTCTCACCTGAACTTTTTTCCTGTTCCTTACACCCGCAGCAACCTCCACCAGAACCCAAGAACTGCACCAGCAGCCAGCACAGGCTTCCGCACTGTGTGAGTGGTGATGCAGGCCCATCAAAGGGATCTGAGGGAATTCCCTGGTGGTCCAGTGGTTAGGACTGTGCTTTCACTGCCAAGGCCCTGGGTTCAATCCCTGGTTGGGGAAATAAGATGGCACAAGACATGTGGTGCAGTCAAAAGAAACAAAGAGAATGATTTGAAAATTAAAAAAAAAAAAANCAACATGACCAAAAACATAGAGACCAGAAATGCAATGTATGCTTCAGGCATTAAAACTTGTCGTAAATGACTGATGCTAAAAGCAGGAGGATGTTTTCTTAAGTTCCAAGCCAATAAAGAAGGAAAGGTTCAAGACACAAAAGGTTTGAACTTTTTATCTGAATCTTATTAGGCATTAGTTTCTTCTATATTTTGGCCATATGAAATAGATTAAACATCTGAATTAGAGACAAGCAGTTCTAAATTTAATCTCAATTGTAAGTTATTAGCTCCCATCAGAAAGGAAAATTCAACCTGTGTAGAATTGCCTGACCTGTGTAGAAAAAGAAGTTGACCTGTGTAGGTGAGTCACACAGTCGTGTCTGACTCTACGACCCCATGGACAGTAGCCTGCCTGGCTCCTCTGTTCATGGAATTTTCCAGGCAAGAATACTGGAGTGGATTACCATTTCCTACTACAGGGGATCTTCCCGACCCAGTGATCAAACCCACGTCTCTCGTGTCTCCAGGCAGATTCCTTACCACTGAGCCATGTGGGAAGCCCAGACAGCCACCACAGCCTGATAAATGTACTTTTTTTTCTCCATCTCTTGTTTCATAATAATAATAAAAAAATCCAACCATGCATCAAAACTCACAGACATGTAGAAACAGACGTGATAGCCATTGAGACTGGCAGAAAAGTTTTTGACCACACAAGCCTCTTGATTTGTACAAATTCACTCTTTTATCTCCCAGTGTAAATATGACTCTGATCTGAAAGGTCACACAAAATTGGGTTCCATTCCTCTTCCTAACTGGAAGTTCAGCATTGTCCTTCCCTTTGAATCTTCTCAATTCTTTTATAGGCAATAGGAAGGTCAGCTGTCTCCCAGCAACAACTTAGCCACCATCATAGATGGAGACTTTTGACCAGAATGTAATGCTATCCAAGACATTGTGATGCCAATCAAGTAGAAATTGTGCTGCTGAGATCTTAGGCCAAAAGTAAAACAACTGGTTGTACTTATCTGCTAAACTTAAGAGAATATAGGACATAAACTTTTATAACCTATGACTCAACCTTTTAACTTTACAGGAAGTAGAGTTTGAGAAAGCTTGTTACTAAACTTACAAGGCTCACCTTAATTTCATATTGGGGCTTTTGCTGAGGTATCATACACAAAAGATTCTCTAACTGAAAAAATCACTTTTCTATCCTCTCCTCAACTTACACCAAATGGTGTTTTGTTTCCATCATTCAGATGAAACTGCTTTTGTCAGAGTTATCCTTGTTCTCCGTGCTGCAATACACAATATTCTCTCAAATTTGACCATTCTTCACTTCTTGAAACGCTGTTCATGAGCATTCCTTTGTTTCCATTCTACCTCTGGGCCTGCCTTAGCAGTCTTCCATGCTGGTTCCTTTTGCACTACTCCACTGCTAAATACTGAAATAACTAGTGTCTAGCAGTAAGCTTTCCTCTCCCCCCAACCCCACATATCTAAGCTCTCTCCAGTGTGATTTTATTCAGTCCCATCCTTTATTGAAACATTTATATCTAGGCCTGATCTCTCCCCTTGGATTTAAGAGGCACATATGTAACCACCAAATGGCATCTTTATTTGATGGTATAATGGGCATCTCAAAATTGGCGTGTCCAAGGTAGAGCTCTTGGTTCTGTTCTGTGCCCACCCCCTAATATTCCTGTTCCCTCCACTTTCCTGTCTTACCATGGGTGGGTCCAATGCCCACGCAACGGCTCAGTCCAAAAATATGCCTTTAATTCTTGGTTCTCCTCCTCCTACAAATCAATGTATCAAATCTCAACAGATATTCCTATTAGTTCTGCCTCCAAAATACATTCACTTCTGCTGATATCCATTGTTCCACTAGAAGTTTCTACTATGCCATCCCATTTGTGCCGAGACCAAATACTACTCTGATGAACAATGATCAGTGACTGAAGAAATGCTATAGGATTCACATACGGCTGATCTGTCTTACAAGGTCAGTACGACTCACCATTGATGGGGGACACTTGGCAATACAGTGCAGAAGACAGGAGAGAAAGAAGAGAATGAAACTAACATTTGTTGCACAAACATTGCACTACTATTTGTTACCAATAAATGTCTTATCTCCATCTCCTAAAGAAAAATGCAGTTACTTTAACAGAGGAAACTGATATACCCATGATCACTAAGTGGCAGGAGTGAAACTTACACTCTAGTGTTTTGGGCTCCATTGCATCTTCCCTTTCCATACTCTGTGGGACTGTGAATGATACCTCTGTCTTAAATATGTGAAGAGAAAAATGGAAGAACTGTTATATTTCCCATTCTGTAACTCTACAGGATTAGAAAAATCAACCTGTCAATATAGTGACAAACCTTCAGAACTGATTACCTGCCTGATAGATGGAAAGAGACCAGTGAAGGAGTTCCAGAATTAGTTTGAGGCAACATTTCAAAGCCTGCAATAAACCAGACTTCATTCACTCAGGACAATAGACTGAACAAAGACGCTGCTTTCCATTTGGTT
>SJYW01022238.1:0-22375 GCA_006410735.1 Raphicerus campestris | reverse complement strand
AGACAGGTGTGTATGTGTGTTGATGGACGCGAGTTGCTTATATATATATATGTTGTGTATATATATATATATATATGTGTGTGTGTTTGTGTGTGTATATATGTGTTGATGGACATAAGTTGCTTCTATATCTTAGCCACTGAAAATAGCACTGCTATGAACATTGGGGATCACATATCTTCAAATTTGTATTCATTTTTTTCTGGATATGTAGATAGGAGTAGAGTCGTTGGGTTATATGGTAGTTCTATTGTTAGCTTTTTGAGGACCTTCCATTTTGTTTTCCATAGTGGCTCTACCAACTTCCATTTCCACTGACAATGTGGGAGGGCTTCCTTTTTTCTACACCCTCTCCAGCATGTATTACTTGTGGACTTTTTGATGATAGCCATTCTGACATGTGTGAGGTCATTTCTCACAGTTGTTTTAATTTGCATCTCTCTAATAATTAGCATTTTAAGCTAATAATTAGATTAGTTAAGCATCTTTTCATGTGCCTGTTAGCCATCTGTATGTCTTCTCTGAAAAAAAATCTGTTCAGGTCCGTGACACGTTTTTTTATTGGGGTTGTTTTTCCAATGTTGATTTGTATGAGCTATTTATATATTTTGGATATTAACCCTTTTATCATGTCACTAGCAAATATTTTCTCCCCTTCAGTAGGTTGTCTTTTTGTTTTGTTGATGGTTCCTTTGNGTTCAGGTCCGTGACACATTTTTTTATTGAGGTTGTTTTTCCAATGTTGATTTGTATGAGCTATTTATATATTTTGGATATTAACCCTTTTATCATGTCACTAGCAAATATTTTCTCCCCTTCAGTAGGTTGTCTTTTTGTTTTGTTGATGGTTCCTTTGCTATGTAAAAGCATTCAGTTAGGTCCCGTTTGTCCACTTTCACTTTTATTTATCTGCCTTAGGAGAAAGATCAAAAAAATATTGCTATGATTTATGCCAAAGAGTGTTCTGACTATGTTCTCTTTTAGGAGTTTTATAGTTTCAAGTCTTATATTTAGGTCTTTAATCCATTTTGACTTTATTTTTATATATGCTATATGCCATGATTTCTTAAGCTTCACTGAATCTTATTTAGTAACTAAAATTCTTAACAAACTTAGTAAGCAGTCTCAAGTACAAGGCCACAAAATTTGGCCCCTGCCTACAGTTTCACCTGCATCTTCTGCCATTCTTGCCATGCTCCAGGCCCGCTCGCCTACTCCAGTGCTCTCTGCAGGGCCTTAACGCCTGCCATTCCCTGCATCTAGAATGCTTTCCTCACAACCCTCTGCCCAAAAACCTCCCACTTACCCTTCAGAGGTCCGTTTAAATGTTGCCTTCTCAATGGATACGTGTGTATGTACCAGATGGGTGAGTTCCTTCCATGTTCACTTGAAACTACCACAGCATTGTTCATCAGCTACACCTCAATACAAAACAACAAGTTCAAAATTTGGAGAGAAAAAATATTACCTCATCCAGGGGGCTTATCACCATTCTATTATACTTTCCCATGTGCTTTTCTATCAGAATCCTTAATAACTATAGACTCATTTATGTGGTTACTGACATCATACAGGCCAGCGCTGAGACAGTTCTATTCACCCCTGTACTGGCTGTGCTTTATATGCTCCAGAACACAACAGATGCAGAATTAATATTTGTTGGGTATATTAGTTAATTAATGACATCCTTTCACATAATTTCCATACTAACTCTAGGAAGTGGGTAGTCAAGGGTATATTAAACTCATTTTATTGCTAATGATATTTAAAACCAAAAAGGTTCAGAGTGATTTCCATAATCATTCAATGCTGTCTTTCCTCCACTCCATGAAAGGAGTTGATTAAAAAAAAAAAAAAACTGTCCTTCCTTTTCAACGGCAAACAAGCTACATGCTCAGCGGGTCAGGAAAGGATGCTATCAAAACCAGCTCTATGCCCATTTGCCCAGCACTGGAAAACACTAATGTCCTGTTGTTGATAGTCATGAAAAGTCCACAGTGTTCTAGGCACTGTATAGAACAAGCTTCAAGCCTTTGGTTCCAAACATTACCTAACCACATAAAAAGTCAAATTCAAGCTATTTTGAGTGTCCCTTAGAGATTACTCCAAAAGCCTGGATCAAACAGATTCAGAGTTTGTTTGGTATCAACAGAAACAGTAACCAAATGCACACAGGATTGTTCACGTGGCTTTTAGCAAGTCATGACCTTTCAGGCCTTCAGACTCCTCCTGTGAAAAATGAAAAACCAGGACTTTGTGTCCTCCATAATTTCTTTTTCTCTGAATTATTCATGGTCTTCCAAACACATTTATAGATGTGACTGCTCACAATTTGACTCATAAAAGAATAACTTTTTTGAGATACTAATTACAATTTTCTTGTTTTCCTCCCACCCATTGAAGAAGGTAGAAGTCAATGAATTTATTCTGTGGAGCACACTAGAAAGCAAAAGCTGCTGCTGCTGCTGCTGCTGCTAAGTCGCTGCAGTCGTGTCCGACTCTGTGCGACCCCATAGACGGCAGCCCACGAGGCTCCCCCATCCCTGGGATCCTCCAGGCAAGAACACAAGAGTGGGTTGCCATTTCCTTCTCCAGAAAGCAAAAGCTGCCTACATGTAATTTCTTTCCTAGATTTAATTTCCCAAAGAATCAAGACCATGTAAGAGAAAAGAATCTGAGAGATGAAAGTTGAAGAGAAAGGTGTCTGCAAGTGTAGAGAGCAGAGGCCTTGTGAAATGCTCCCTGGCAATGCCCAGGAAATGGCAATGCCCAGGAAATGACAGGTCTGCCAAGAAAGAGCCTCACGGGGCATGATAAAGGCTAATCTTTTAGACTGGGGGCTCACCAAGCTCAACCCAAAAGCACCAGGTCAGCCAGATCTGAAGAGACCATGTAGTCTGGGATAATGATGATCTCCCAGGTAATGACTTATACAGAAGACAAATGACCCCAAAAGGCTTACAAACATCTTGGCACTTGCCCACAATTGCAGAATGGGGAAAGGAAGGGGCAGGGAGAGAAGGTCCAAGCACAATTGGGTTCATTTCCAAAAACAATGTAATGCAGTATTTTCTGCACTTCTGAGTTAGCTAACTATATTATTATTCCTACTACTCTCATAGGATAACCTGTTTCAGGACCAATGGATCCATTGCAGCGAAAGCCTTGCAGAGGAGAAAATATCACAGAGCAAGCTGCATCCTCAGAGCTGACTGAGAACAGCAGAAAAGGAAAGTCCCCCTGATTTTTACAGGGAGGGTATGAAAGGCTATGACTGTTAAACTTCTGGCTTTTTTTTTTTAACAGAGTGTACAATTTGGTCATTTGTTTTTTTCTGTTGTCTCAGAGCCTAACACATTTTAAATGATTCATTCATTCAGAGTTTTAGTTACTGGTATAATTTTTCATTTATGTTGTATTAAGAACTATCTCAGGAATAAATTTTCCATGTTCATAAAGTAGCTATATAGCTGCTTTAGCTGTTTTTGGTATCCTGTATTTCTCATTCTCGACTGAAAAAATGCATCTCATAATTAAAGAGAAGCTCCAACTGACATCCCCAGTAAAGATAAATAACTAGCAAATGCATCAGTAAAGTTTCTCTGTATGCTTTTATTGTAAAAGGTAATGATTTGAAAGGTGAATACTTTATATACATTAAGAATGTCAACATTTACATTTTATGCTCTAAAATTAACCTCTAAAACATCAACATAAATAAGAAACAAAAGTAAAATCTCTATTTTTTAAAACCAGAATACATATAACCCAGAGCCACAGTACATTAAGAGAGAAAAATCACACAAGAATGGGTACAACCATTCAGTCAATAAACAAGCTAACTTTTNTCCATGTTCACTTGAAACTACCACAGCATTGTTCATCAGCTACACCTCAATACAAAACAACAAGTTCAAAATTTGGAGAGAAAAAATATTACCTCATCCAGGGGGCTTATCACCATTCTATTATACTTTCCCATGTGCTTTTCTATCAGAATCCTTAATAACTATAGACTCATTTATGTGGTTACTGACATCATACAGGCCAGTGCTGAGACAGTTCTAGTCACCCCTGTACTGGCTGTGCTTTATATGCTCCAGAACACAACAGATGCAGAATTAATATTTGTTGGGTATATTAGTTAATTAATGACATCCTTTCACATAATTTCCATACTAACTCTAGGAAGTGGGTAGTCAAGGGTATATTAAACTCATTTTATTGCTAATGATATTTAAAACCAAAAAGGTTCAGAGTGATTTCCATAATCATTCAATGCTGTCTTTCCTCCACTCCATGAAAGGAGTTGATAAAAAAAAAAAAAAACTGTCCTTCCTTTTCAACGGCAAACAAGCTACATGCTCAGCGGGTCAGGAAAGGATGCTATCAAAACCAGCTCTATGCCCATTTGCCCAGCACTGGAAAACACTAATGTCCTGTTGTTGATAGTCATGAAAAGTCCACAGTGTTCTAGGCACTGTATAGAACAAGCTTCAAGCCTTTGGTTCCAAACATTACCTAACCACATAAAAAGTCAAATTCAAGCTATTTTGAGTGTCCCTTAGAGATTACTCCAAAAGCCTGGATCAAACAGATTCAGAGTTTGTTTGGTATCAACAGAAACAGTAACCAAATGCACACAGGATTGTTCACGTGGCTTTTAGCAAGTCATGACCTTTCAGGCCTTCAGACTCCTCCTGTGAAAAATGAAAAACCAGGACTTTGTGTCCTCCATAATTTCTTTTTCTCTGAATTATTCATGGTCTTCCAAACACATTTATAGATGTGACTGCTCACAATTTGACTCATAAAAGAATAACTTTTTTGAGATACTAATTACAATTTTCTTGTTTTCCTCCCACCCATTGAAGAAGGTAGAAGTCAATGAATTTATTCTGTGGAGCACACTAGAAAGCAAAAGCTGCTGCTGCTGCTGCTGCTGCTAAGTCGCTGCAGTCGTGTCCGACTCTGTGCGACCCCATAGACGGCAGCCCACGAGGCTCCCCCATCCCTGGGATCCTCCAGGCAAGAACACAAGAGTGGGTTGCCATTTCCTTCTCCAGAAAGCAAAAGCTGCCTACATGTAATTTCTTTCCTAGATTTAATTTCCCAAAGAATCAAGACCATGTAAGAGAAAAGAATCTGAGAGATGAAAGTTGAAGAGAAAGGTGTCTGCAAGTGTAGAGAGCAGAGGCCTTGTGAAATGCTCCCTGGCAATGCCCAGGAAATGGCAATGCCCAGGAAATGACAGGTCTGCCAAGAAAGAGCCTCACGGGGCATGATAAAGGCTAATCTTTTAGACTGGGGGCTCACCAAGCTCAATCCAAAAGCACCAGGTCAGCCAGATCTGAAGAGACCATGTAGTCTGGGATAATGATGATCTCCCAGGTAATGACTTATACAGAAGACAAATGACCCCAAAAGGCTTACAAACATCTTGGCACTTGCCCAAAATTGCAGAATGGGGAAAGGAAGGGGCAGGGAGAGAAGGTCCAAGCACAATTGGGTTCATTTCCAAAAACAATGTAATGCAGTATTTTCTGCACTTCTGAGTTAGCTAACTATATTATTATTCCTACTACTCTCATAGGATAACCTGTTTCAGGACCAATGGATCCATTGCAGCGAAAGCCTTGCAGAGGAGAAAATATCACAGAGCAAGCTGCATCCTCAGAGCTGACTGAGAACAGCAGAAAAGGAAAGTCCCCCTGATTTTTACAGGGAGGGTATGAAAGGCTATGACTGTTAAACTTCTGGCTTTTTTTTTTTCTAACAGAGTGTACAATTTGGTCATTTGTTTTTTTCTGTTGTCTCAGAGCCTAACACATTTTAAATGATTCATTCATTCAGAGTTTTAGTTACTGGTATAATTTTTCATTTATGTTGTATTAAGAACTATCTCAGGAATAAATTTTCCATGTTCATAAAGTAGCTATATAGCTGCTTTAGCTGTTTTTGGTATCCTGTATTTCTCATTCTCGACTGAAAAAATGCATCTCATAATTAAAGAGAAGCTCCAACTGACATCCCCAGTAAAGATAAATAACTAGCAAATGCATCAGTAAAGTTTCTCTGTATGCTTTTATTGTAAAAGGTAATGATTTGAAAGGTGAATACTTTATATACATTAAGAATGTCAACATTTACATTTTATGCTCTAAAATTAACCTCTAAAACATCAACATAAATAAGAAACAAAAGTAAAATCTCTATTTTTTAAAACCAGAATACATATAACCCAGAGCCACAGTACATTAAGAGAGAAAAATCACGCAAGAATGGGTACAACCATTCAGTCAATAAACAAGCTAACTTTTTTTTTTTAATTTCCAAGAATTATAGATACCTGGTAAAGCAGAAGACACAGGTAAGGCAACAGTCTTAAGTAAAGAAAGAGATTATTTGGAAGTCTATATGAGGTAGCTCAGAAGAATCTGCCTGCAATTTAGGAGACCCAGGGTTCAATCCCTGGGTCAGGAAAGATCCCCTGGAGAAGGGAATGGCTATCCACTCCAGTAATCTTGCCTGAAGAATTCCATGGACAGAGGAGCCTGGTGGGCTACAGTCCATGGGGTCACAAAGAGTCAGACACAACTGAGCGACTAACACTTGAGAAGGTAGGCGGCCCCAGGTTCCTATCCTACATTAATGGCGACCACCTCCCCGGTCCTTGCAGGAGACAGGCAGTACACTGGGAGCCAAGGAACAAAAGAGACTGCAGAAGGGAGGACACCAGACACAAAAATGCTCACCAAAACCAGGAACGACATAATTTGAAAGTCTACATACTAAACAGAAAGATTTCCCCTAAATCCTCTTTTTTGGCCAGTTCCAGAATTCTAGTAGTCCAATATTTACTCCTCAAACAACATTTTTGGAAATATTTTCCTGATAAAGTTGAATCACCCCAGGACAAAGGCCTATAGAGACTGACATGTGAGAATTTTCTATCTAAAAGCTGGATAATCATCTGATTGTACTAGGAGGGCCGTCAGCCAAAAATGCCAGTGCTCACTGGCTTTCAGTCAGCTTCAAGCCACCACTAATAAATGTGAATGATGAGCAATGGGTCATGTGAGGCAAATAAACAATGCCTCCAACATGAAAGACAAACAAAATAAATGGCTAAAAAAGAGAATTTGGAGAAAACAAGCAATGCAAGGAACACAGAAAAAATAAACTTTAAATAAAATAAAAATATCTATATTATCAGTGGGAAAATAAAAGATATTTCATTTATGAAAAAAATTATTTTCTCTCTTTTTAAAATTAAATTTATTTATTTGGCCATACCATGAGGCATGAGGGATCTTAGTTTCTTGACCATCAATCAAATATGGACCCCATATGCTCTGCTTTTGGAGCACAAAGTCTTAACCACTGGACTGCCAGGGAAGTCCCAAGATCTTTATAAATGATCAAAGAAAGGAAATAAATTTCAGTATTAAAAATATGACCAGTAAAATAGAAATTTTACTGAAGTAGAGAGAAGGTAAAGTAAATGAACTCATCTAGAAAATAAAAACAAAGATATTGGAAAAAAAAAAGAACAAAAATTTAAAAATTAGAGAACAACATGGGAGATCCCTCATATTCAAATAGTAGATGTTGCAAAAAAAGGATCAATGCAAGAAAATTTCCAAGTAAAATTTGATGAAAATGATCCAGTAAGTGCCCAAACCAATAAATGGAAAAGATTAATGAAAAGGCATATTCTGAAATTTGAGAATAGCAGAAATAAAGGGAAATTTTTGAAAATTTTCCAGAAGGGGGAAAGTTCAAAAAGGTTCAGAAATCTACATTGCATTGAGAGTCCCAGCAACATCCGTAAAAACTAGAAAACTACACAGCAATTCTAAGAGAAAATTAGAGAAATTCTAAGAGAAAATTTTATAGCCAGGTAAGCTATCAATTAAGTGTGATGGTAAAATAAAGAATTACCAGGTATACAAAGTGTCAAAACTATTCCTTTCCTTTAGCCTTTTCTAAGAAATTTACAGAAGGATATGCTCCAGAACCAAAGGAATTTCCAAGAAAAAAGGAAAGCAAATGACTCAGAGAAATGGGGAATCCAGCACAGAATAAAGCAAACAGAGCTTTCAAGATGATGGGGATGCAAAATGCAAAGATAATAGTTGTGAATTAGACCAAGCAAGCAACCAGTCCAGAAGGACATGATGGAGCAGATGAAAAGGGGACTTGAGAAAAGATATCGACGAGATAAATATAAAACTGAAATTTTAGCTGACAAATTTGTGTGGAAATTTAATTGAGACATTTTACAATAGTATTGGAGGGTAAGGAAAACTAACCCATGGCTTCAAATGTACATAAGCAAATTAAAAGGGGGGAGAGAGAGAGAGGAGTGAGGCACTTGCTGCCTGGAAGAAAAGCTATGACAAACTGAGACAGCATATTAAGAAGCAGAGACATTACTTTGTCAACAAAGGTCTGTGTAATCAAAGCTATGGTTTTTCCAGTAGTCATGTATGGATGTGAGAGCTGGACCATAAAAATAAAGCTTAGCACCAAAGAATTGATGCTTTTGAACTATAGTGTTGGGGAAGACTCTTGAGAGTCCCTTGGACTGCAAGGAGATCCAATCAGTCCATCCTAAAGGAGATCAGCCCTGAATATTCATTGGAAGGACTGATGCTGAAGCTGTAGCTCCAATCCTTTGGCCACCTGATGTGAAGAGCCCACTCATTGGAAAAGACCCTGATGCTGGGAAGGATTGAATGCAGGAGAAGGGGACAACAGAGGATGAGATGGTTGAAGGGCATCAGCTACTTGATGGACATGAGTTTGAGCAAGCTCCAGGAGTCGGTAAAGAACAGGGAAGCCTGGCGTGCTGCAGCCCATGGGGTCACAAAGAGTCAGACATGACTGAGCAACCGAACTAAACTGAACTGAGGGAGGGAAGGAGAGAGAGAGGTAAAGAGAGAGAGTCATTAACCTCAGGAAACACAAAAGGTTATAGTAGAATAAAGAGATAGATGTAAACTATAATTTTGGGAAATATGAGATAAACATAGAAGACATAAGTTTAAAAATAGATGCCTTCAGCACTAGTTACACTATCCAGAACATGGAAGCAACCAAAAAACCATCAACAGAGAAATGGATAAAGAAAATATGATACATATATACAATGGAATATTACTGAGCCATTAAAAAAGAATGAAATAATGCCATTTGCAGCAACATGGATGGACCTGGAAATTATCATACTGAGTAAAGTGGGTCAGACAAAAAAAGACAAATATCCAATATTACTTACATGTGGAATCTAGAAAAATGATACAGATTAACTTATTTGCAAAACAGGAAATAGAGTTACAGATGTAGAAAACAAATGTATGGTTACCAAGGGATGGGGGAGGATAAATTGGGAGACTGGAATTGACGTATACACACTTCAGTTCAGTTCAGTCGCTCAGTCGTGTCCGACTCTTCGCAACCCCATGAACTGCAGCACACCAGGCCTCCTTGTCCATCACCAACTCCCGGAGTGCACTCAGACTCATGTTCATTAAGTCAGTGATGCCATCCAGCCATCTGATCCTCGGTCGTCCCCTTCTCCTCCTGCCCCCAGTCCTTCCCAGCATCAGAGTCTTTTCCAATGAGTCACCTCTTCGCATGAGGTGGCCAAAGTACTGGAGTTTCAGCTTTAGCATCATTACTTCCAAAGAAATCCCAGGGCTGATCTCCTTCAGAATAGACTGGTTGGATCTCCTTGCAGTCTAAAGGACTCTCAAGAGTCTTCTCTAACGCCACAGTTCAAAAGCATCAATTCTTTGGCGCTCAGCCTTCTTCACAGTCCAACTCTCACATCCATACATGACCACATACACACTACTATCTATAAAACTGACAACTAATAAGGAGTTACTGTATAGCACAAGGAACTCTATTCTACACTCTGTGATGGCCTATAAGGAAAAAAATTTTAAAAAGAGTAGATATACGTATATGTAGTGCTAGTGGTAAAGAACCTGCCTGCCAGAGCAGGAGACATAAGAGATGAAGGTTTGATCCCTGGGACAGGAAGATGCCCTGAAGGAGGGCATGGCAACCCACTCCAGTATTCTTGCCTAGAGAATCCCATGGACAGAGGAGCCTAATGGGCTACCAGTCCAAATGGTCACAAAGAGCCAGAAACGATTGAAGTAACTTAGCACTCACACACACACATATATATGTGTGTTCACTTGGCTGTACACGTGAAAGTAACACAATGTTGAAAATAAACTATACTCCAATAAAAAAAATTTTTAAAAGACAGATGCCTCTAGAAAGTAGATCAGCAATGGTGAGGACAGATGGGTGGGAATGGAAATAAAGATCTAAAAAGAAAAATAGTAGGATAAAATAGAAGTCTTTTTGGATTTTGTAAGCTTTTGGTCATTATTTGATATTTTAGCTATACATATCCATTCTTTTCATAAAAAAATACAAATTTAATTTTTAAAGACAGTTAATTCTAAGACTTTTAGGTTAGGTCATTCATAAAACTCATAGTATTTGGAAAACTTAAACACATTTTCCTTTAATTACAATGACTACTCACTTTCTTTTACTTGAAAGATAATCAATTATTCCTCTTTAATGAGGGAAGTCGTGAAATTACAGCCTCCTTATTGCTGCAATAAACATCAGCCAGACTAATGATCAGCAAAGTACTTTGTTAATGTTTTTTATTACTTCAAAAAGAGAATCATCTTTTAGGGAGTTTCTGAACATTTTAGAAGTCCTTTGGAGCTATCCTACATATGGAAAACCTACCAAGATACAGCCTTCAGATACATCAATATAAGATAATCATCCAGTCATTGCTTTTGGAGAAAAATGGGAGGCCATCATGTATCTGAATGCAACAACTACTGATTAAGCTGCTGACTGAATTTAATCATGTAAACTAAGGATTTGTTTAACTGGACTATGCCCTTGAGGAGGGAAAATAAGATGTCCTGGAAGAGAGACCATTGCTATGGTATATAAGGATCTCCATGCTCCCATCACCTACATAAGACATACATTCTATCACATTGGGCTATTTATGACTAAATGATCCACATTTTGAAAAATGTGCTGCAGACTATTGTGTTACTCAGGCTGGATTAGAAAGTTTTTACAGGACCATCATTTAAGCCAGCTAAACAAGACAGCTGTGTTTGCATTTGAAGCAAAGTAGAAGGAAAGGGATGAGCCTGAACACAAGAAGTTGAAGCTAGAACAGTTCTTGATCTAACATCCTGAGGAATGACTGCAGGACCAGAATTAGGGCCATTGGGGCCTCAACAACCACCATGCTTCCTGCCAAGGACAGAGTTCTGCTCAAAGACCTGCTCCAAGTACCTGATCAAGGAGGTTACACTGTGTCCCAACAGAGGCAGAAATGGCAGCAAAGAGGCTAGACTCTTCAGCCTTAACTGACTTCTTTGGACTTGGTAAGTAAACCTGGGAGTCCCGGGAAATATCAGAGAGGAGAACTTCTGAAGAATAATGAACTTCTCATATGTTTAGATAGGAATACAAAGCCATATTCATTTGAACAGCAAATATTTCATAGTCTTATTATATCCTAATAAGGATATAATATATCCCTATATTATATCAATAATATATAATATATCCTTTTCCTAATAAAGATATAGCAGTTTCTTTTGTATATAGGTTATAGGTTGCAGGGCGGACTTTTTTTCAAGACTACCTTTAATCCAGCCATGTAGAATCAAGCACTGTTAGCATTTTGGTATATATATTTTCAGAAGTGTTTTTTGTGTAAATGTATGAATGCATACAGAGAAAGAGTTAACCCCCACAAAAGATGAGATTACACTATGCAAACTGTTTTATAGTCTGTTTTTCACTTGAAAAAACAATGTGATAACTTTCCATATCAAATACAGATCTACATCACTTATAATAATTGGATTATTTTCTATTGAATGAATGTATCCTACATTTTAAATCAGTTTCATGTTAGTGAATAACTGAATACCTTCCATTTTAAAATATAATAAATTGTATTATAGAGAACATCATTCGTGTTCATTCTCTGTACCACTCCTCTCATTATCTCCTCCAGAACTGTTGCAATGGCTCCATAAATAGTATTACTTTGTCTGGTCTTGGCCCTTTCAAAATGATTCTCTACTAAATAGAAGCCTTTCTAAACAAGTCTCGGTATGAAACAGTGTCCAAGTTATAAACGAGACCTAGAATTCTTCATGACCTAGACTCTGTTGACATTACTTATAATTTGATTTTGAGTGCTATATTCTTTTTATAACCTGAAATGAAGGTCAATCTCGGTTTGGAGAGGACTACTTTCTCCATCATTTGAGAAACTATAGGCTTAATTATAGAAAGCATCCATTAGTTTACACAAGCCCACAGCACTGTTCACTAGGACCACACTCTAGGGCAGGCAGGGCCTTGGGCAATACTTGATTTTTAAATGTACTGTAAAACTATGGATAATGGGTAGAGAAACATACTTAGAATTAACTTATTGTCCAATTGGTGTATGTGAAGATTCTTCAGAGTATCCAGGCACCATTTCTTCCTACTCAAGTACATCGTGATGTCTTCTTTCTTCCTTTTTTAACTGTCAAAAGCCTCATGACTAGAAAATGTCCATCCCTCACCATGAGAGAAAGTAGCCACATGACTTATTCACAATGCCCTAATGCTCCAGAAACTCTTTGTATTGAAACAATTGTCTTGCCTTTGAAGTTCCCTAATACCATTAATTTAGTGCTGATTATTTCATTACTTAATGCTGAATCATCCATTGCTCTGCCCATGAAGTTGGCTTCTAACAACTCTCTCAAAGGTTGTTATTACTGTGCTTCACTGAGGACAATCACAAACATAAGATTTTACCCAAAGTAAAATGGGAAAATGTGAACAAAAATTTATTTTCTAGTCACTTTAAATTTATCAACTCAACATCTGATAACACTAACAATAATCATATTCCAACCATGTTTTCCTTGTTATTACTGCATTCTTAGACTGTGAACTCTCTCAACATTAACCACATACCTGCATTCCACATGCTATTACCTATAAGGAGGACAGGTGGGTGTTGATGGGTGCTGTAAGAGGAGCTGATCCATATACACAAGGAAGATTCACCCATTATGACCAACATGAGAGAGCACAGTGTCACCATATCAGTTGGAGGCAAGAAAGAACATGGATTGGAAGGGTCCACCAGTGTTCAGATGAAAGGTCTTGACAGCTCACACAGAACGTAGGCAGTTATGCCTGGAGCTGTCGGACAAGTGGTGGGGAGCACCAGGAAGGTGGAGTGACCACTTTGGGTGCTAACGGAGGGGGCATCCAGGGCAAAGGACACCTAGTCATGATTATGTGCTGTAGAAACCTGAGGTGACGTTATGGTCAAGACACATGGCTGAGCAAGAGAAGACACACAAGCCCACACACATGGCTGAGCAAGAGAAGACACACAAGCCCACACACATGGCTCAGATGGACTATCGGGAATCAAGACAGGAGCTCATCTTGAGTGTGGTGTGCTGAGAGTCACACAAACTCTGACAGATGCTAACGTGTCAGCATCATTCTGGTGGCACAGTCTCTATGATCACACACACACACACGGGGACAATCAGCTGCCCTCCTGGAATCAGCCACAGGGCCCCAGGACAGACATGAGTTCACTGGAGCATCTGGTCAATCTCATCTGTACTGCAATTCTGGCCAACCCCAGGCCCCAAAGGGTCTTACAAATTAGTAAGGATGGCATTTTAAAGCATGGTCCCCTCTGAGGTCAGGGACCCAAGTAAGCATCCTACTTGCCCTGGTTTAAGGTGAGTACTGTTCACATTCTATTACATATCGCATTCATTTTACAGTCTTTAGTTGAGCATCTTATTTAAGTTTTCCTAGTGAGTCAACAGATGAGTCAAGTACAGAAGCATTACTGATATAAATATCTGACAAAAAATTGAAATAAAAATTCTAATCCTCAAAAATTAAATGAAGAATCACTGTTCAGTTCAGTTCAGTTGCTCAGTCTTGTCTGACTCTTCGCAACCCCATGAATTGCAGCACGCCAGGCCTCCCTGTCCATCACCATCTCCCAGAGTTCACTCAGACTCACCTTCATCGAGTCAGTGATGCCATNATCACTGCAGATGGTGACTGCAGCCATAAAATTAAAAGACGCTTAGTCCTTGGAAGAAAAGTTATGACCAACCTAGATAGCATATTCAAAAGCAGAGACATTACTTTGCCGACTAAGGTCCGTCTAGTCAAGGCTATGGTTTTTCCTGTGGTCATGTATGGATGTGAGAGTTGAACTGTAAAGAAGAATTACTGTATTACCCAACAATTCCATTCTAAGTTACATACCTAAAAGAACTGAAGAGAGCTACTCAAACAAGTACCTACACATCCTGCTTATAACAGCAATATTCATATTCACAGTGGTCAAGAGGTGGAAAGCAAGCGATCCAAATGCACATCAATGGATGAATAGATAAACAATTGTGATATATACAAGTAGCAGAATATCATTCAGTCATAAAAAGCAATGAAGGATTGATTCATACTACAGTGTGAATGACTCTCAAAAGTATCATGCTAAGTGAATGAAGTAAAACACAAAAGGAGAAGTCATCATGACTCCATTTATGTGAAAAACCCAGAATAGGTAAATCCNCATAAAAAGCAATGAAGGATTGATTCATACTACAGTGTGAATGACTCTCAAAAGTATCATGCTAAGTGAATGAAGTAAAACACAAAAGGAGAAGTCATCATGACTCCATTTATGTGAAAAACCCAGAATAGGTAAATCCATAGACATAGAACACAGATTGGTGGTTTCCAGGGACAAGGGGAAGGAAATTTTATATATATATGTGTGTGTGTGTGTGTGTATGTGTGCACGCGCGCGTGCATGTATGTACCTGCTTAATAGGCAGGGATTTCCTTTTGTGTGATGACCATATCTTGGACCTAGATAGTAGAGGCACTTGTTGCACAACATTGTAAATGTACTAAATGCCCCTGAATTTCTTGTTGTAAAATGGCTGATTTTATGTTTTGTGAATTTTACCTCAGTTCTCTTTAAAATCTCAAATTTAAAAGATTTATTCATGACATAGTTGATGTTAAGATGCTATACTCAAACATAGAGTCAAGTCAACCATGATAATTTGTGGTCATATTTATGATTATTATTTCTCATAGAACAAAGTATCACTGAGAACATATCCTAAAATACATACAGTTGGGCTAGTTTTCAGAGAAAGGAAATAACGTTGAGGGGAAATACTGCTGAAAAAAAAAAATCTAGAGGAAAAAGGAATTACATTTGTTTCTTTATTGAAGAAAGTGATCTTTTTACCAAGAATTTAACTCTATTAAGCAAAAGAAACTTTCCAGCAGTTGGCCTTGGAAACCACAGAATAAACAGATATCCATTTTATAACTAAAACTTTATAAATATTATCTTACCATGGTGGTCCTCAGTAAAGATAATTGCTATCCATTCAACAACAAATATATCACAACCAAAGATTTAAGGCAAGCACGACCTACAGATTTGCTGTGTTCTTTTGTACGTTTTTCAAGAGATATTCACTGAAAAGATGAAGCAGCAATATGATTAATTCACATACGAGTTTAATCTTATTACAGCCATTACCTTCTAAGTGGAGATATAATTCAAACAATGCTGTATTTCTTTTTAGACTGTTCCTATCAATTTCAGATATTAAAATAATTATTTTAAGCTGTTACAGCCCACAGGCAAAATGAAATAGCATAGGAACTATAAAGCTTTGTAAAACAAAACATATAAGTAGTCAAACTGGGCTTATCACATCCCTGCCAGATAAAGGGGCTGATCATCAGTGAAATAAACACATTCATCCTGAAGGAAGGAACATTTGCATTTCTATAATGCAAAATTGCTGCTGCACTAAAAGATCATGTTGTTGAAGAAACAATGTATTTCTCCCCAAAACAATTTTTTAAAGTACTTCAATCTTTGGATTCTTTCACACAAAAATGAAACAAAAATCATCTACTTTCAGAGAATAATAAATTTTTACGAGTAATTGTTCTTCAGCAGAGATAAAAAGCTCCACTATTAATGTGCATGATTTTCTAGATAATATTAAAAGCAATGCAATTACAGTTATGGTAATTGATATGGTTCTTACCTGATAATGATCAGGGGTCAAGAGTTTAAAACACAAAGCAAAATATGCTTCTCACTTTTTAAAATCAAGTAGGTGATTTGAAGGTTGGCTCTGTGATTACAGACCCTGGACTCTCTTCCCTAACTGAGGTAGGAATGGGAGAGGACTGCTAAGAAATTCCATGTCCTTTCTTCTCTCATCAAATGCTCTTATCTCCCCCAAACTAGAACTGTTCTTTCCTTAGGAAAAGAGTGTAATTCTTAATTATCTAGGCCAATGAGAGTCATGCAAAACAAGGATAAATTAATTTCACAGTTAATCTTAAATGGTTCAGTCCCATTTTATTAGTATACTACACTTACTTAGTAGACTGACTAAACAGAATTCTTCAATTAAATAAATAATCTCTTAATTCATTCAAAGCAATGGCACCTTACAAAATTGTGGAGCCCTCTCAAGGTCCCATTGGGCACTTTTGAGCTTGCCATTTAATCCCTGCTGCTAACAGATCCCCTGACCTGGAGCCCTGTGCTATGCGTTATAACCCCAGAAGCTAAATGCAACATAATTTAATTAGACCATTTGGGTTTTCATTCGTTTGAGTATTTATGAAACAAATTCACGGGAGCCAGAGAATTTACCCATGTGTAAGAAGTAAGGAGAAAGACCATTACCTTTAACATGACAGATAACAGGAAACTCAATAGAAAAAAAAGCTTAAAGGGAAGTCAATTTTTTGATAACCTGGAGATCACAGTTTACTGTGCTTATAAAAGTATCTCAGATCAATTTTGAGCCTTCAATGATATGATGTGATTCTTTCTATGAACCAGAAAAAACTATGGCATGACCATATTAAAACACTGGCATATTTAAAACTCAGTGAGTAAATAGGGAGATGCTAAAATATATGTTTTTGCTGTTCAGTCGCTCAGTCATGTTCAACTCTTTGCGACCCCATGAACTGTAGCATGCCAGGCTTCCCTGTCCTTCANCCTGCCAGATAAAGGGGCTGATCATCAGTGAAATAAACACATTCATCCTGAAGGAAGGAACATTTGCATTTCTATAATGCAAAATTGCTGCTGCACTAAAAGATCATGTTGTTGAAGAAACAATGTATTTCTCCCCAAAACAATTTTTTAAAGTACTTCAATCTTTGGATTCTTTCACACAAAAATGAAACAAAAATCATCTACTTTCAGAGAATAATAAATTTTTACGAGTAATTGTTCTTCAGCAGAGATAAAAAGCTCCACTATTAATGTGCATGATTTTCTAGATAATATTAAAAGCAATGCAATTACAGTTATGGTAATTGATATGGTTCTTACCTGATAATGATCAGGGGTCAAGAGTTTAAAACACAAAGCAAAATATGCTTCTCACTTTTTAAAATCAAGTAGGTGATTTGAAGGTTGGCTCTGTGATTACAGACCCTGGACTCTCTTCCCTAACTGAGGTAGGAATGGGAGAGGACTGCTAAGAAATTCCATGTCCTTTCTTCTCTCATCAAATGCTCTTATCTCCCCCAAACTAGAACTGTTCTTTCCTTAGGAAAAGAGTGTAATTCTTAATTATCTAGGCCAATGAGAGTCATGCAAAACAAGGATAAATTAATTTCACAGTTAATCTTAAATGGTTCAGTCCCATTTTATTAGTATACTACACTTACTTAGTAGACTGACTAAACAGAATTCTTCAATTAAATAAATAATCTCTTAATTCATTCAAAGCAATGGCACCTTACAAAATTGTGGAGCCCTCTCAAGGTCCCATTGGGCACTTTTGAGCTTGCCATTTAATCCCTGCTGCTAACAGATCCCCTGACCTGGAGCCCTGTGCTATGCGTTATAACCCCAGAAGCTAAATGCAACATAATTTAATTAGACCATTTGGGTTTTCATTCGTTTGAGTATTTATGAAACAAATTCACGGGAGCCAGAGAATTTACCCATGTGTAAGAAGTAAGGAGAAAGACCATTACCTTTAACATGACAGATAACAGGAAACTCAATAGAAAAAAAAGCTTAAAGAGAAGTCAATTTTTTTTGATAACCTGGAGATCACAGTTTACTGTGCTTATAAAAGTATCTCAGATCAATTTTGAGCCTTCAATGATATGATGTGATTCTTTCTATGAACCAGAAAAAACTATGGCATGACCATATTAAAACACTGGCATATTTAAAACTCAGTGAGTAAATAGGGAGATGCTAAAATATATGTTTTTGCTGTTCAGTCGCTCAGTCATGTTCAACTCTTTGCGACCCCATGAACTGTAGCATGCCAGGCTTCCCTGTCCTTCACCCTCTCCCGGAGCTTGCTCAAACTCATGTCCACTGAGTCAATATAAATATATAAAATATATGTTAATACACATTTAATAAAATATTTGTCCTCATAATTTTTAAGTCGATCATATTTTGTTCCTTAATTTTAAAAATCATTAGCATATACTCCCACTGAGCTAGAATTTCTAACCAGTTCTCAAACTGTCTTTGCCAGGAAAGAAGCACAGTACGCAGACGGTATCCGTCATCCTTGTCCAAACTTTTGTTTAATAAAATTTCACTTAAGTTTTTTTTAATGATTCCATTGATTTAAAAAGAAATGATTGGAAGTCATTTATCTGTTTCAGATAGTTTCTTGGAATTTACTATAGACAAAGTTCTGTGTTGAGAAAACTGAGTCACAGAGGGTGTAATTTTTTTATGTTCCTCTGCTCCTCCCCACGTGTATCCCCATTCATCCTCTTTCCATTAAGTGTTATTCTTTTTTCTTCCATGAGTAAACCTCAGCACTATCCAGGTTTTTCCCATTCTTGGAAAATTATCTTGATTCAGCATCACAAAGCCAAGAAGCTAAGCTCACAAGACAGAAGTTTCCTTAGAGGATGAGAGAGGCGGGAACACTCTACACTGCTGACACATTAATTAACTGCTTGTCTCCACAGTGTCCTTGGGTATATGGGGTGCAGGAGAGAACGGCTGAAGTCAACTGAAAGACTTGCAGTGACAAAATGATAGAATGGAGAAAGGGGTTTTAAGAAGCATAACTATGGGTTATTTTTTAAAAAAAAGGATTCTTTTGGAAGTTTTTGAGAAACTGATTTGATGATAATCAATTATAATTTTTTGTCAGACTGCTATTTCTTTGAATTTATACTTAATAAAGACATAGTGCTCCTATTATAGACAGGTCCAAACACACAAATGGTAGGAGCAAGAATGAAAGAAAATCTAGATGGATCTGGTCATAAAACTCTCTCGGTCCTCAGGATGCAAGTTTCTAAGGAGACTCAGTGTGACTCTGAATCTATGGTGGTACAGCAGTATATATTCAGTACTGGACTTTTCTGTTGTAAAATTTGAGGTATGCCACTTATGTTTGGATAAACTTCCAATGTTCCTTTTAGGACAAGGACTTATACAGATACACACACACACACACACACACACACACACACACACACACATACACACATCTCTTTGTTCTCTGTGAACCAGGAAATGCTTATCTCTGTGTCTGACTAGTTTTTAGGGGTCAAAGAACTGAGCTAATCATTCATGAGACAAAACATGGAAAGCTGGACAGTGTGTCTGGCATTGTCAGCAGATTCAGGCCAAAGGGGATAGATAGGTCAGTGTCCCGCCTTATCACAGGTGAACAAAGGAGTCATCCGAGAGTCTTACAAGATACACGAGAAACAGTGAAGATAGATAGCAAGTTGTATCTCAGTCACATAGAGAAGTGTGGTTCTTTGTGGCAAGCTGTTCCCAGAAGATGAAAGAGTGAGTGGTTTTCTTAACTGTGATGTTTTCAGGACCCAAGCAAAGTTCAACACTGTCAGGCTCAGTAAACTTTTGAAAGTGAAAAAATCTGAGTACCTGAGACTCACATAAAAAGCACAAGTTTGCTGTATCACTGTAACAGAGGCTGCTGTGACTAGTTAATCTCTATAAGCAAAACTCATCTGAGTAACACTTGAGAATATTGCCACTTGCAGAAGTTGAAAAAAGGTTAATTCCTTTCCAGTGCTCAGCTATAGAATGAATGTGATGAAACCTGAGGGTATCTAACGGCAAAAGGGCATGTTGGTGACCAAACTGTATTATATATGTCATGCAGTTCAACAACAAACAAACAAAAAAAGGTTCTTTAGTAACATAGCATGGTACAGAAGAAAGAACACGGATGGACTTGGGGTTCAAATCAATCATTTATTATCATTATAACTCTGGATGATTTAACCTAAGTCTGTATGGAAAAGAAGATGACTTCCCTTGCAAGAGTCCCTTCATTAGAGATCATATGTACGGAGCCTCAGGAAAAGCCTGCCTGAAATGTTGTAGGTACTCCGTGATGGAACCTCACTCTGGCCAAGGTTGAGGGGTCCCACACTCAATCAGGGAATGCCCTTTCCCAATCTGAGGAGTACTTATGCAAGTATTTCATAAATACTTGAGTAAATCAGACTCTTTCCAGTGAATGAAATTAAAGATGTAAACCTTGGGAACTAGCAATGGTCATATCTCATGACTTGAGGGCAAAGCCTGTGCTAAGAAAGATGAATAAAGTTGAACCCAAATAACAGTCCAAGGGAGGGACTAAGAGATCTTGACATTATTCAAGTCCTTGGTTCTAAATATCCAATTGTCCAGCTTCACCCTTCCCGTACTTGGCTATGCTGAAGGCTGGGCTTCTGTAACTTATATCTCATAGAGTTCTAATTAATAAAGGCAGTAATTATTATTCTTCTAACAATAAGCAAGATGTCACCAGTAAAAGAGGGACAGNAATGGTCATATCTCATGACTTGAGGGCAAAGCCTGTGCTAAGAAAGATGAATAAAGTTGAACCCAAATAACAGTCCAAGGGAGGGACTAAGAGAATTTTGACATTATTCAAGTCCTTGGTTCTAAATATCCAATTGTCCAGCTTCACCCTTCCCATACTTGGCTATGCTGAAGGCTGGGCTTCTGTAACTTATATCTCATAGAGTTCTAATTAATAAAGGCAGCAATTATTATTCTTCTAACAGTAAGCAAGATGTCACCAGTAAAAGAGGGACAGCTGAAAATAAAGAGTTTCTTCCCATCTTTATCTCCTACTTAGTAATTCCATCACTAATTCTCAGCTTTAGATGGCCTAACAGAAATCTAGTATTAAATGTAGTTGATATTTTTTCAAAAGATGTTTTTCTCAAATAGTTGGCTTTACCTTCTTAGTATTCTTCAAAAAGTAAATTTTTTCTTGACTCTGGTTCTCATCTTCCCAGTGGAGCTTTTAAAATAGGCTAATGGTTTTAATGTACACCCAACTCAAACTGCACAGTATATTGTTATACAGCCTGTTCCATCTGGGAAACACTTAGAGATAAAGAGAATAATCTGATTATTTGCTTATACGAGTTGCTGCTCTGAAAATTAGTTTTTTAAAGTAGAAAATAAGACCATATTTAATGCTTCTTATCTTGCTTAGGCTTTTTTAGATATTCAAAGGACTCCAACTGAATACTGACTTTTAGTAAAACAATGCAGTATATGTAATAGAGAAATTTCAGACTATGCAAATAAGAATACATTTATGTTGTTGTCCTGTACCTAGAGTTATTCTTAGGAGTTGTTTTCAGGGATTTAAGAACAAAAATAATTGGAGATAAGTACCTTAGTACTTACTAGGAAACTAAATTCATTCTGATTTTATATACATTGGGTAGCACTAAACATCTAAGGCCAGTTACATCTTCAACAGTAATTTGAACAGTGTCTCCGGATAGAAGGTACTTGTGAGCTAAATCACTACAAAAAAAGAAAATGTAGCCTACATACAGGATCCAAGAAAGAATGACAACAAAACACAGATTTATACTATTTCATACCCCTGTCATACATAAGATGTTCACTTCTGAAATGAGAGCCCTGCTATCAACAGTGGTACTCAGTTTGAGAGTTCAAAGTTGTCTGAGTTTATACGTTTAGTTACCTTTAGAAAATGTTTTAAGTAAAATGTTTTACAACTTTCAAAAAACTTGTTAGAATGTCAACATATTTTACAATTAAAATAAAATATGTAAAATCAACATAACTTTGCCTTCTTTGTCAAAAAGTAGTTACCACTTTAATTCCTAGCCAGAAGACATCAAGCATACATACACACACAGTCCTGCCCATATCCTCTTC
>SJYW01022232.1:79477-123597 GCA_006410735.1 Raphicerus campestris | reverse complement strand
TGTGGTACATATACACAATGGAATATTACTCAGCTATTAGAAAGAAAGCATTTGACTCAGTTCTAGTGAGGTGGATGAAACTGGAGCCTATTATACAGAGTGAGGTAAGTCAGAAAAACACCAATACAGTATATTAACTCATACATATGGAATTTAGAAAGATGGTAACGATGACCCTATATGCAAGATAGCAAAAGAGACTCAGATACTAAGAACAGACTTTTGGATGCTGTGGGAGAAGGCGAGGGTGAGATGATTTGAGAGAATAGCACTGAAACATGTATATTATCATATGTGAAATAGATACCAGTCCAAGTCTGAGGCATGAGACAGGGCAATCAAAGCCGGTGCACTGGGACAACTCAGAGGGTTGGGATGGGGACGGAGGCAGGAGGGGGATTCAAGATGGGGGACACATGTACACCCGTAGCTGATTCATGTCAATGTATGGCAAAAATCACCACAATATTGTAAAGTTATTAGCCTCCAATTAAAACAAATAAATAGATAAAATTTTTAAAAGTAGTTACAACCTAGAAGTTGAGTTATATTTTATTTGGTGGGAATTTTTAGGACTTCAAGCCCAGGAGACAGCATCACAAGGGACTCTGAGAGAACTGTTCCAAGGAGGTGGGGAGAGAAGTCAGGTTATATATAAGTTTGCAGCAAGGGGCAGGTCCACTGAGATCTCTCTGAGTCGTGCAGAAGGGACTTGATGTCCTCAAGGAGCTCAGCCAAGTGGGAGAAACACGCAAATAGGTGAATGCACTCAATGATTTCCCCAGGCCTCCCAGCAGCTGTCTTGGCTCTGAGCTTGCAAATGGCCATTCCTCCTGTCTAGATGGCCTTTCTGTGCCCTAGTTCCTCACTGTGCATTTCTTTCTAGTTTCCCCGAGCCCCAGGCTAGAGACCTCTGAGTGACCTGCGCTCACCTTTCCAGGATTGCTTCTGCTATTCTGCTCAGGGGTTTTTGCCTCTTTTCTCTAAATGATTCTGAAATCCTGGGTTTCCATCATCAACCCAGATGGGAAGACTGAATGCTGGAAGAGCTGATGCCAGGGCCAAGTCTGAAAGTGATGCCAAAAGCTCAGCTTCTCTGTATACTGGTGCCGAATAAAATCTCGGAGACAGAGCGTTTGGGGGCAAAGTAGAAAAGGATAGCTTTATTGCTTCGCTGGGCAAAGAGGAACCCAGCAGGCTCATGCCCTCAAAGGCATATGGCCCCACTTGGGAAAGACTGCGAAGTTTCATAATAATTGTTCAAAGAGGGAGTGATTGACTCTCGTGGACATTCTTCTGATGGGGTGGTGGTGAGGTAAGGAGGAGTCTGCATCACCCACCTTCAGGTCCAACTGGTCTGGGGTCTACATCCTTGTGGGCAGCATACCATTGTTAACTGTTCACTTCTCCCGCCTGGAGGGGCTTCAATATCTGCAAAATAGCTCAAAGATATTGTGTGTATCACTTGATGGGGAAACAAGACTCTGATCCAAGGCTGCTCTTAGCTATTTGTTTCTCTCTGGTCTTGCCTCCTTTCCCTTCCCTAATTAACAACTGCTTGAATCTGCCCATTGGAACTCAGGGAAGGTCATGGAGGCTGAATGAAGGCTGTTTTCTATAATCAAAGAAACTTTGAGAAACTCTGTGCCCAGAAATCCTACAGGACCCTGCTCAGTATCAAAAGGATAAGTAGCAACTTGCCAAAGAATCAATAGGAAAAGCATTCCAAGCAGAGCTATGAACGGAAGTGAAAATATGGGAGGAGGAGAATGGATATGGGTGGAATGAGAACATCATGGGGCTTGCACACCTGAAGACTAAGAACAAGGCGGGGACTTCCCTGGTGGTCCAGTGGTTAAGAATCTGCCTGCCAATGCAGGGGACACAGGTTCAATCCCTGGTCCAGGAAGATACACATGCTTTGGAGCACCTAGGCCCATGTACATCTACTGATGAGCCCACGTGCTGCAGCTGCTGAAGCCCACGTGCCCTAGAGCCTGTGCTCTGCAGCAGGGGAAGCTATCGCAATGAGAAGCCCACGCACCACAGCAAAGAGTAGCCCCTGCTTGCCACAACTAGAAAAAGCCTGTGCACAGACGCAGCGTGGCAAAAAATACATTAAAAAAAAAAGACAAGGCAGAAGCGGCCAGAGACATATAAAATTTTAATATTCTGCTTCCTCACTTACTAGCAGTTTAACTCCAACCAAGTTATTCAACCTCTCTATACCTCAGTTTCTTCATCCATCAACTAAAAATCAGAAGTCATTCTCACATAAAAATGTTGCAAGGGTTAAGTGAGTTAACATACACGAAACCTTTATCAATAGAGGAGCACAGAGTAAGAATGATAAGCTTGCTTGCTATTTTTATTCTTTTACAGACAGACAAGATCTGGCTAATTCTCCTATTCTTAGCAGGAGTGAGAGATGGTTATCAGAGCGGGACCTGTGGCCAGCAGAGAGGACCGATTTCCTACAAGAGTCCAGTGAACAATAAGGGCTGAACTGACCTGGGGCAGGGGTGGGGAGGATAAGCAGGATTCAGCAGTATTTAGCAGGTAAAACTGGTCAGACTTACCGCCTGGCTGGAACTGGCTGGGAAAGACTACAAGAAGCCCAGGAAGCATTAGATGTGTGGTTTAGGCAATTTGAGTTGGTAAGATGCAGAAAGATAAGGAGCTTGTAAGTGCTTCCTATGTGCTAGGCACTTAGCTAGATGCTTGATGCCAAGAGATGCTGAGGAACTGATCCAGGGCCAGAGCAAGTCTGTCTCCCGGAACCCAGTTTATGCTCTTTCCAACATGCCCCACTGTAGTCAGAGAACTGGGTCCTTCTCAGGGATAAGATTTCTGCCTCGCACATCACAGCTCTTAACCCTTAGGAACCAACAAGGAAAATTCAACACTGGGGGAGATGAGAGGGGGTAGTTTTGGTGTGGGCTTTCCACACCAAAATAAATATATAATAGAAGTGTACCTCAAGCACCTTCCCTTCACAAATTCCTTAATTTATTTTAGCGTAACCCATGTCATTCATATAAATTTAAATACCTCTAACACCCATTTCTTATTCCTGGTTCAGTTCTTCGCATCAGGTGGCCAAAGTATTGGAATTTCAGCTTCATATCAGTCCTTTCAATGAATATTCAACACTGATTTCCTTTAGGATTGACTGGTTTGGTCCCCTTGCAGTCCAAGGGACTCTCAAGAGTCTTCTCCAACACCACAGTTCAAAAAGCATCAATTCTTCAGCACTCAGCTTTCTTTATAGTCCAACTCTCACATCCATACATGACTACTGGAAAACTATAGCTTTGACTAGATGGACATTTGTTGGCAAAGTAGTGTCTCTGCTTTTTAATATGCTGTCTAGCTTGGTCATAACTTTTCTTTCAAGGAGCAAGTGTCTTTTAATTTCATGGCTGCATTCACCATCTGCAGTGATTTGGGAGCCCAGAAAAATAAATTCAGCCACTGTTTCCACTCTTTCCCCATCTATTTGCAATGAAGTGATGGGACCAGATGCCATGATCTTAGTTTTCTGAATGTTGAGTTTTAAGCCAGGTTTTTCACTCTCCTCTTTCACTTTCACCAAGAGGCTTTTTAGCTTCTCTTCACTTTCTGCCATAAGGGTGGTGTCATCTGCATAACTCAGGTTATTTATATTTCTCTCGGCAATCTTGATTCCAGCTTGTGCTTCATCCAGTCCAGCATTTCTCATGATGTACTCTGCATATAAGTTAAATAACAGGGTGACAATATACAGCCTTGATGTACTCCTTTCCCAATCTGAAACCAGTCTGTTGTTCCATGTCCAGTTCTAACTGTTGCTTCTTGACCTGCATAAAGATTTTTCAGGAGGCAAGTCAGGTGATCTTCATAGAATCATTCAACTTCAGCTTTTTTAGCATTACTGGTCAGGGCATAGACTTGGATTACTGTGATATTGAAAGATTTGCCTTGGAAACGAACAAAGATAATTCTGTCGTTTTTTTGAGATTGCATCCAAGTACTGCATTTTGGACTCTCTTGTTGACTATGATGGCTACTCCATTTCTTCTAAGGGATTCTTGCCCACGGTAGTACATATAATAGTTGTCTGAGTTAAATTCACCCATTCCAGTCCATTTTAGTTCACTGATTCCTAAAATGTCGATGTTCACCCTTGCCATCTCCTGCTTGACCACTTTCAATTTGTCTTGATTCATGGATCTCACATTCCAGGTTCCTATGCAGTACTGCTCTTTACAGCATCGGATTTTACTTCTATAACCAGTCACATCCACAACTGGGTGTTGTTTTTTTTGCTTTGGCTCTGTCTCTTCATTCTTTCTGGAGTTATTTTTCCACTGATCTCCAGTAGCACCTACCGACCTGGAGAATTCATCTTTCAGTGTCCTATCTTTTTGCCTTTGTATACTGTTCACATAAATAATTCTGAAGACACTACAGCATTCCAAAGGAGACTATATAAAGCCCAGAAAAAAATCAGTAAGGTAATCTCACATATTTTGATGCAGCATTCACACACCACTACAGGAAAAGTATGTCAGTTTTGAAGAATGCAATTGTCTTTTTTTTTTAATTGTGTTTTCAGAAGTTCAGTTCAGTTGCTCAGTCATGTCCGACTCTTTGCAACACAATGAACTGCAGCACATTAGGCTTCCCGGTCCATCACGACTCCCGGAGCTTGATCAAACTCATTTCCATTGAGTTGGTGATACCATCCAACCATCTCATCCTCTGTCATCCCCTCCTCCTTCTGCTTTCAGTCTTTCCCAGCATCAGTGTCTGTTCCAATGAGTCAGTTCTTTGCATCAGGTGGCCAAAGTATTGGAGATTCAGCTTCAGTATCAGTCCTTCCAATGAACACCCAGAACTGATCTCCTTTAGGATTGACTGGTTTGATCTCCTTGCAGTACAAAGACTCTCAAGAGTCTTCTCCAATACCACGGTTCAAAAGCATCAGTTCTTTGGAGCTCAGCCTTCTTTATGGTCTAGCTCTCACATCCATACATGACTACCGGAAAAATCATAGCTTTGACAATCTGGACCTCTGTTAACAAAGTAATGTCTCTGCTTTTTAATATGCTATCTAGGTTGGTCATAACTTTTCTTCCAAGGAGCAAGTGTCTTAATTTCATGGCTGCAGTCACCATCTGCAGTGATTTTGGAGCCCCCCAAAATGAAGTCTGTCACTGTTTCCCCATCTATCTGCAATGAAGTGATGGGACCAGATGCCACAATCTTAGTTTTCTGAATGTTGAGTTTTAAGCCAGCTTTTTCCACTCTCCTCTTTCACTTTCATCAAGAGGCTCTTTAGTTCTTCATTTGCTGCCATAAGGGTGGTGTCATCTGCATATCTGAGGTTATTAATATTTCTCCCAGCAATATTGATCCCAGCTTGTGCTTCATCCAGTCCAATATTTTTCATGATGTACTCTGCATATAAGTTAAATAAACAGGGTGACAATATACAGCCTTGACATACTCCTTTCCCAATTTGGAACCAGTCTGCTGTTCCATGTCTGGTTCAAACTGTTGTTTCTTGACCTGCTTATAGATTTCTCAGGAGGCAGGTCAGGTGGTCCAGTATTCCCATCTCTTAAAGAATTTTCCACAGTTTGTTGTGATCCAGACAGTCAAAGGCTTTGGCATAGTCAATAAAGCAGTAGTAGATGTTTTTCTGGAACTCTCTTACTTTCTTGATGATCCGATGGATGTTGGCAACTTGATCTCTGGTTCCTCTGCCTTTTTTAAATCCAGCTTGAACATCTGGAAGTTCTCAGTTCATGTACTGTTGACACCTCACTTGGAGAATTTTGAGCATTACTTTGCTAGTGTGTGAGATGAGTGCAATTGTGCAGTAATTTGAACATTCTTTGGCATTGCCTATCTTTGGGATTGGGAATGAAAACTGACCTTTTCCAGTCCAGTGGCCACTGCTGAGTTTTCCGGATTTGCTGACATACTGAGTGCAGCACTTTAATAGCATCATCATTTAGGACTTGAAATAGCTCAGTTGGAATTCTATCACCTCTACTAGCTTTGTTTCTAGTGATGCTTTCTAAGGCCCACTGACTTCACATTCCAGGATGTCTGACCCTAGGTGAGTGATCACACCATTGTGGTTATCTGGGTCATGAAGATCTTTTTTGTATAGCTCTTCTGGGTACTCTTGCCACCTCTTCTTAATATCTTCTGCTTCTTTAGGTTCATACCATTTCAGTCCTTTGTTGTGCCCATCTTTGCATGAAATGTTCCCTTGGTATCTCTGATTTTCTTGAAGAGATCGCTAGTCCTTCCCATTCTATTGCTTTCCTCTATTTTTTTTTGCATTAATTACTGAGGAAGGCTTTCTTATCTCTCTATGCTGTTCTTTGGAACTCTGCATTCTGATGGGTATATGTTGCCTTTTTTCCTTTGCCTTTAGCTTCTCTTCTTTTCTAAGCTATTTGTAAGGCCTTCTCAGACAACCATTTTGCCTTTTTGTATTCCTTTTTCTTGGGGATGGTCTTGATCACTGCCTCCTGTACAATGTCATGAACCTCCATCCATAGCTCTTCAGGCACTCTATCAGATCTAATCCCTTGAATCTATTTGTCACTTACACTGTAAAATTGTAAGGGATTTGATTTGTCATACCTGAATGGTCTAATGGTTTTCCCTATTTTCTTCAACTTAAGTCTGAATTTGGCAATAAGGAGTTCATGATCTGTGCCACAGTAAGCTCCTGGTCTTGATTTTTGCTGATTGTAAAGAGCTTTAAATTGCATTTTCAGAAATAAAACATTACAAAAGAAAAACTTGGAGCTATGAGAAGTTGATGTCTATCATTAGAACTTAATATAATTAACAATACTAGAGTGGTAAAGTCATGGAATGCAGAAATGTTTAATACCCGTTCTCATATACTGAGGGTTTAACTGGTCCTAAGTTTCTGAACTAAGAGCTTCATCTATAGTTAAGATATTTATTCCACACAGCTCTATGTAGATGAGAAAATGGGCTCTGGTTGGTTATGCAAACTGTCCAAGGATCTAAATATAAGATCCAATATCTAATCAGGCACTCAGGTACGAATGCCTAGTCTCTCACCTTTGTTTTCAAAATATACATGGGTAGCTACAACAGTGGGCTTTCCTTGTGGCTCAGCTGGTAAAGAATCCACCTGCAATGCAGGTGATCTCGGTTTGATCCCTGGGTTGGGAAGATCCCCTGGAGAAGGGAAAGGCTACCCATTCCACTAGTCTGGCCTAGAGAATTCCATGAACTGTATATAGTTCATGGGGTCACAAAGAGTCACACATGACTGAGCGACTTTTTAAAATTTGGCCATGCCATGGCGATTATAGTACCTTAGTTTCCCAACCAGAGATTGAACCCACACCCTCTATGGTGAAAGTGTAGAGTCCAATCACTGGACTGCTAGGGAATTCCCACAAAGCATATGTTTTGATGCAAAGAAAAAAAGGAGAGAAGAGCCACACCTCACACCAGCTGACCAGAGAGATCAATTAGATGAGCACCAGCATCCTTTTTAAACACCGACTGAAGTTTCCATCACAGACTGATAAATAGGCTGATCCAAGCTTATAGATGGCACCCCACTCCAGTACTCTTGCCTGGAAAATGCTATGGACGGAGGGGCCTGGTGGGCTGCAGTCCATGCGGTCGCGAAGAGTCGGACACGACTGAGTGACTTCACTTTCACTTTTCACTTTCATGCATTGGAGAAGGAAATGGCAACCCACTCCAGTGTTCTTGCCTGGAGAATCCCAGGGACGGGGGAGCCTGGTGGGCTGCCTTCTATGGGGTCGCACAGAGTCGGATACGCCTGAAGTGACTTAGCAGCAGCAGCAGCAGCAGCAGCAGCAGCAAGCGTATGGATAACCTGGGGCTCAGGTTTGAAGGGTATTTCACACCTAACCTTTGGAGAAAGACGCGGAATGCAGTTTTAAAAAGCCAATAGTCTGAATAATGTGCACTTCATCTAAATGGTAATAAAACTTGTTTAACAACTGAGAATCTTAATGACAATTTAAGGCACTTGTTTTCCTAACACAGAGAGAGTAATTAACATTAAAGAGCACTTGGTTTTTAATTGTTTTACAAATAAAACCATTCCTTTTCCCTTTTAAGCTATTACAATTGCCATCTGGTAAATCAACTCTGGAGATGAGCTAATGTTAAAGTATTTTCTTTAGGATCAAGGAAACCAAGGATCTGAAGCCAAATATTTCAGATGCGGCAATGGAATTTGAAGACAGGGTTCCTCAGAAGAGGAAAGTAAAAATGATAGTCACTCAGTCGTATACAACTGTTTGGGACCCCATAGACTGAAGCCCACCAGGCTCCTCTGTCCATGGAATTTTCCAGGCAAGAATACTGGAATGGGTAGCCATTCCCTTCTCCAGGAGATCTTCTCAGTCCAGGGATCAGATCCAGGTCTCCTGTATTGCAAGCAGATTTTTTACTGTCTGAGCCACCAGGGAGGAAGGTGGCTAGAAATCTGGGGACGTAGAGTCTAACCAAACTTTCGCTGATTCCATGGCTCAGTGTCACTGTCCCAAACTCTCACCCAATCACATGAACAAAATGTACCCTTGGGGGAAATTAGGAGCAGAGTAGAGAATTTAAGAGCTTTCTTCCCATCCTAAAATTCTTTACATTTAGTTTTATTAAACCATTTGATTTAACAGCCAACACTAAATCTGTGATGATCCCTTCAGAGAAGGAGCTCAGAGTATCAGACATGTGCTATCCACACCCATCTGGCCATTTAGATCTTTTAAATGACTATTCTTTAGTACTGACCTGGGGCTAGTGGGATGAGACAGAAGCTGCTCCCAAGGTATGAAGCTGGTCAGACTTGATATTAAGATACTTCAGATCTGGACTCTCAGAGGACTAACCCTTTATTCTGCCTCTCACCTTAATTTATGCCCAGCTGTGCTACCCAACCTGTGGTCATATGTTATATAACCTGAGGGGCTTATACAATGAGTCACAAACACCCACCACAGGGAAAGTTCAGCAACTTAAAAAAGCACCTACAGGGGCTTCCCTGGAAGTCCAGTGGTTAAGACTCTGCTTCCAATGCAGGGGGCCCAGGTTCAATCCCTGGTCTGGAAACTAAGATCCCACATGCCGCATGGTTCAGTCAAAAAATAAATTAAATAAAAGCAACCAGAAGTTGACACTCACAGTCCCACAAAGAGATTGAAAAGCCAAAGTAAAAGGAAGCCCAGTGATTTCCTTCCCCTAATCTAATCATAAACTCAGGTGTTCTAATGGGAGTCTCACTCGATACTCAGGTACAGATTATCTCTTTAGAAACCTCATTACAAATGTGCTTTCTTCAGGACTCCCAAACTACATGAATTTATCCCAACCCTCTTATGGTCCCAAAGTTCCATAAGGCCAACCCCAAATGTAATGACAGCAACCTTATATCTTCACTGAAAAAATGAGAATTCCCCAGCACACCTGCAAGCTGTGGCCTTTCTCCAGCAGAACAGAAGCCCCACCACACCAGCCAGTCCTGTTTTCTGAGGAAATATGGATATGAGAACAAAATTGGAAAAAAGAAGAGGACATCCTTGTGCAATGGATTTCACTACATTATCAGTCACTCCAAGCCAGTTGCCCAGAGTCCACAAGTCCCAAACCCAGAAACTTACACTCAGTTCAGAGCAACTTCCCCCCAGGTTTCTCACATTGGAGGGTGGGGTACAGAATANGCAATCTTGATTCCAGCTTGTGCTTCATCCAGTCCAGCATTTCTCATGATGTACTCTGCATATAAGTTAAATAACAGGGTGACAATATACAGCCTTGATGTACTCCTTTCCCAATCTGAAACCAGTCTGTTGTTCCATGTCCAGTTCTAACTGTTGCTTCTTGACCTGCATAAAGATTTTTCAGGAGGCAAGTCAGGTGATCTTCATAGAATCATTCAACTTCAGCTTTTTTAGCATTACTGGTCAGGGCATAGACTTGGATTACTGTGATATTGAAAGATTTGCCTTGGAAACGAACAAAGATAATTCTGTCGTTTTTTTGAGATTGCATCCAAGTACTGCATTTTGGACTCTCTTGTTGACTATGATGGCTACTCCATTTCTTCTAAGGGATTCTTGCCCACGGTAGTACATATAATAGTTGTCTGAGTTAAATTCACCCATTCCAGTCCATTTTAGTTCACTGATTCCTAAAATGTCGATGTTCACCCTTGCCATCTCCTGCTTGACCACTTTCAATTTGTCTTGATTCATGGATCTCACATTCCAGGTTCCTATGCAGTACTGCTCTTTACAGCATCGGATTTTACTTCTATAACCAGTCACATCCACAACTGGGTGTTGTTTTTTTTGCTTTGGCTCTGTCTCTTCATTCTTTCTGGAGTTATTTTTCCACTGATCTCCAGTAGCACCTACCGACCTGGAGAATTCATCTTTCAGTGTCCTATCTTTTTGCCTTTGTATACTGTTCACATAAATAATTCTGAAGACACTACAGCATTCCAAAGGAGACTATATAAAGCCCAGAAAAAAATCAGTAAGGTAATCTCACATATTTTGATGCAGCATTCACACACCACTACAGGAAAAGTATGTCAGTTTTGAAGAATGCAATTGTCTTTTTTTTTTAATTGTGTTTTCAGAAGTTCAGTTCAGTTGCTCAGTCATGTCCGACTCTTTGCAACACAATGAACTGCAGCACATTAGGCTTCCCGGTCCATCACGACTCCCGGAGCTTGATCAAACTCATTTCCATTGAGTTGGTGATACCATCCAACCATCTCATCCTCTGTCATCCCCTCCTCCTTCTGCTTTCAGTCTTTCCCAGCATCAGTGTCTGTTCCAATGAGTCAGTTCTTTGCATCAGGTGGCCAAAGTATTGGAGATTCAGCTTCAGTATCAGTCCTTCCAATGAACACCCAGAACTGATCTCCTTTAGGATTGACTGGTTTGATCTCCTTGCAGTACAAAGACTCTCAAGAGTCTTCTCCAATACCACGGTTCAAAAGCATCAGTTCTTTGGAGCTCAGCCTTCTTTATGGTCTAGCTCTCACATCCATACATGACTACCGGAAAAATCATAGCTTTGACAATCTGGACCTCTGTTAACAAAGTAATGTCTCTGCTTTTTAATATGCTATCTAGGTTGGTCATAACTTTTCTTCCAAGGAGCAAGTGTCTTAATTTCATGGCTGCAGTCACCATCTGCAGTGATTTTGGAGCCCCCCAAAATGAAGTCTGTCACTGTTTCCCCATCTATCTGCAATGAAGTGATGGGACCAGATGCCACAATCTTAGTTTTCTGAATGTTGAGTTTTAAGCCAGCTTTTTCCACTCTCCTCTTTCACTTTCATCAAGAGGCTCTTTAGTTCTTCATTTGCTGCCATAAGGGTGGTGTCATCTGCATATCTGAGGTTATTAATATTTCTCCCAGCAATATTGATCCCAGCTTGTGCTTCATCCAGTCCAATATTTTTCATGATGTACTCTGCATATAAGTTAAATAAACAGGGTGACAATATACAGCCTTGACATACTCCTTTCCCAATTTGGAACCAGTCTGCTGTTCCATGTCTGGTTCAAACTGTTGTTTCTTGACCTGCTTATAGATTTCTCAGGAGGCAGGTCAGGTGGTCCAGTATTCCCATCTCTTAAAGAATTTTCCACAGTTTGTTGTGATCCAGACAGTCAAAGGCTTTGGCATAGTCAATAAAGCAGTAGTAGATGTTTTTCTGGAACTCTCTTACTTTCTTGATGATCCGATGGATGTTGGCAACTTGATCTCTGGTTCCTCTGCCTTTTTTAAATCCAGCTTGAACATCTGGAAGTTCTCAGTTCATGTACTGTTGACACCTCACTTGGAGAATTTTGAGCATTACTTTGCTAGTGTGTGAGATGAGTGCAATTGTGCAGTAATTTGAACATTCTTTGGCATTGCCTATCTTTGGGATTGGGAATGAAAACTGACCTTTTCCAGTCCAGTGGCCACTGCTGAGTTTTCCGGATTTGCTGACATACTGAGTGCAGCACTTTAATAGCATCATCATTTAGGACTTGAAATAGCTCAGTTGGAATTCTATCACCTCTACTAGCTTTGTTTCTAGTGATGCTTTCTAAGGCCCACTGACTTCACATTCCAGGATGTCTGACCCTAGGTGAGTGATCACACCATTGTGGTTATCTGGGTCATGAAGATCTTTTTTGTATAGCTCTTCTGGGTACTCTTGCCACCTCTTCTTAATATCTTCTGCTTCTTTAGGTTCATACCATTTCAGTCCTTTGTTGTGCCCATCTTTGCATGAAATGTTCCCTTGGTATCTCTGATTTTCTTGAAGAGATCGCTAGTCCTTCCCATTCTATTGCTTTCCTCTATTTTTTTTTGCATTAATTACTGAGGAAGGCTTTCTTATCTCTCTATGCTGTTCTTTGGAACTCTGCATTCTGATGGGTATATGTTGCCTTTTTTCCTTTGCCTTTAGCTTCTCTTCTTTTCTAAGCTATTTGTAAGGCCTTCTCAGACAACCATTTTGCCTTTTTGTATTCCTTTTTCTTGGGGATGGTCTTGATCACTGCCTCCTGTACAATGTCATGAACCTCCATCCATAGCTCTTCAGGCACTCTATCAGATCTAATCCCTTGAATCTATTTGTCACTTACACTGTAAAATTGTAAGGGATTTGATTTGTCATACCTGAATGGTCTAATGGTTTTCCCTATTTTCTTCAACTTAAGTCTGAATTTGGCAATAAGGAGTTCATGATCTGTGCCACAGTAAGCTCCTGGTCTTGATTTTTGCTGATTGTAAAGAGCTTTAAATTGCATTTTCAGAAATAAAACATTACAAAAGAAAAACTTGGAGCTATGAGAAGTTGATGTCTATCATTAGAACTTAATATAATTAACAATACTAGAGTGGTAAAGTCATGGAATGCAGAAATGTTTAATACCCGTTCTCATATACTGAGGGTTTAACTGGTCCTAAGTTTCTGAACTAAGAGCTTCATCTATAGTTAAGATATTTATTCCACACAGCTCTATGTAGATGAGAAAATGGGCTCTGGTTGGTTATGCAAACTGTCCAAGGATCTAAATATAAGATCCAATATCTAATCAGGCACTCAGGTACGAATGCCTAGTCTCTCACCTTTGTTTTCAAAATATACATGGGTAGCTACAACAGTGGGCTTTCCTTGTGGCTCAGCTGGTAAAGAATCCACCTGCAATGCAGGTGATCTCGGTTTGATCCCTGGGTTGGGAAGATCCCCTGGAGAAGGGAAAGGCTACCCATTCCACTAGTCTGGCCTAGAGAATTCCATGAACTGTATATAGTTCATGGGGTCACAAAGAGTCACACATGACTGAGCGACTTTTTAAAATTTGGCCATGCCATGCCGATTATAGTACCTTAGTTTCCCAACCAGAGATTGAACCCACACCCTCTATGGTGAAAGTGTAGAGTCCAATCACTGGACTGCTAGGGAATTCCCACAAAGCATATGTTTTGATGCAAAGAAAAAAGGAGAGAAGAGCCACACCTCACACCAGCTGACCAGAGAGATCAATTAGATGAGCACCAGCATCCTTTTTAAACACCGACTGAAGTTTCCATCACAGACTGATAAATAGGCTGATCCAAGCTTATAGATGGCACCCCACTCCAGTACTCTTGCCTGGAAAATGCTATGGACGGAGGGGCCTGGTGGGCTGCAGTCCATGCGGTCGCGAAGAGTCGGACACGACTGAGTGACTTCACTTTCACTTTTCACTTTCATGCATTGGAGAAGGAAATGGCAACCCACTCCAGTGTTCTTGCCTGGAGAATCCCAGGGACGGGGGAGCCTGGTGGGCTGCCTTCTATGGGGTCGCACAGAGTCGGATACGCCTGAAGTGACTTAGCAGCAGCAGCAGCAGCAGCAGCAGCAGCAAGCGTATGGATAACCTGGGGCTCAGGTTTGAAGGGTATTTCACACCTAACCTTTGGAGAAAGACGCGGAATGCAGTTTTAAAAAGCCAATAGTCTGAATAATGTGCACTTCATCTAAATGGTAATAAAACTTGTTTAACAACTGAGAATCTTAATGACAATTTAAGGCACTTGTTTTCCTAACACAGAGAGAGTAATTAACATTAAAGAGCACTTGGTTTTTAATTGTTTTACAAATAAAACCATTCCTTTTCCCTTTTAAGCTATTACAATTGCCATCTGGTAAATCAACTCTGGAGATGAGCTAATGTTAAAGTATTTTCTTTAGGATCAAGGAAACCAAGGATCTGAAGCCAAATATTTCAGATGCGGCAATGGAATTTGAAGACAGGGTTCCTCAGAAGAGGAAAGTAAAAATGATAGTCACTCAGTCGTATACAACTGTTTGGGACCCCATAGACTGAAGCCCACCAGGCTCCTCTGTCCATGGAATTTTCCAGGCAAGAATACTGGAATGGGTAGCCATTCCCTTCTCCAGGAGATCTTCTCAGTCCAGGGATCAGATCCAGGTCTCCTGTATTGCAAGCAGATTTTTTACTGTCTGAGCCACCAGGGAGGAAGGTGGCTAGAAATCTGGGGACGTAGAGTCTAACCAAACTTTCGCTGATTCCATGGCTCAGTGTCACTGTCCCAAACTCTCACCCAATCACATGAACAAAATGTACCCTTGGGGGAAATTAGGAGCAGAGTAGAGAATTTAAGAGCTTTCTTCCCATCCTAAAATTCTTTACATTTAGTTTTATTAAACCATTTGATTTAACAGCCAACACTAAATCTGTGATGATCCCTTCAGAGAAGGAGCTCAGAGTATCAGACATGTGCTATCCACACCCATCTGGCCATTTAGATCTTTTAAATGACTATTCTTTAGTACTGACCTGGGGCTAGTGGGATGAGACAGAAGCTGCTCCCAAGGTATGAAGCTGGTCAGACTTGATATTAAGATACTTCAGATCTGGACTCTCAGAGGACTAACCCTTTATTCTGCATCTCACCTTAATTTATGCCCAGCTGTGCTACCCAACCTGTGGTCATATGTTATATAACCTGAGAGGCTTATACAATGAGTCACAAACACCCACCAGAGGGAAAGTTTAGCAACTTAAAAAAGCACCTACAGGGGCTTCCCTGGAAGTCCAGTGGTTAAGACTCTGCTTCCAATGCAGGGGGCCCAGGTTCAATCCCTGGTCTGGAAACTAAGATCCCACATGCCGCATGGTTCAGTCAAAAAATAAATTAAATAAAAGCAACCAGAAGTTGACACTCACAGTCCCACAAAGAGATTGAAAAGCCAAAGTAAAAGGAAGCCCAGTGATTTCCTTCCCCTAATCTAGTCATAAGCTCAGGTGTTCTAATGGGAGTCTCACTCGATACTCAGGTACAGATTATCTCTTTAGAAACCTTATTACAAATGTGCTTTCTTCAGGACTCCCAAACTACATGAATTTATCCCAACCCTCTTATGGTCCCAAAGTTCCATAAGGCCAACCCCAAATGTAATGACAGCAACCTTATATCTTCACTGAAAAAATGAGAATTCCCCAGCACACCTGCAAGCTGTGGCCTTTCTCCAGCAGAACAGAAGCCCCACCACACCAGCCAGTCCTGTTTTCTGAGGAAATATGGATATGAGAACAAAATTGGAAAAAAGAAGAGGACATCCTTGTGCAATGGATTTCACTACATTATCAGTCACTCCAAGCCAGTTGCCCAGAGTCCACAAGTCCCAAACCCAGAAACTTACACTCAGTTCAGAGCAACTTCCCCCCAGGTTTCTCACATTGGAGGGTGGGGTACAGAATACTCCTGCCTTCCTGCAAAAATTAGAATTTTCTACAGTGGCATCTCTAGCACCATTTTTCCTGAGATGCCTGCCCTTCCCCTTTTCTATCCTTAAAATCTCTTGATCCCCTCCCTTGTACTTCTGAAAAATTTACTAAGAAAATCTCAAACATACAAGAGTGTAGTGTAACAAACTCTCAGGTATCTATCACCTAACTCAGTATCCCCCCGATCCTGTTTTCTCTATGCACACATCAACCTGCCTAACCCCCATGAGCTGTTTTAAAGAGAACCCCAAATATCATATCATTGCATCAGTAAGTATAAATAAACTTCTAAAAGACACAGATCTTTTGGAAATATTTACAGATAAGAAATAGGATGAATGCATCTTGTATATAAATAAGAAATAGGAAACAACAAAAAAGAAAATTATGGAGAGATTTAGGAACTTCCATGAAGCCATGAGTCAGGCAAGAGTTGCTGCTAAGTCGCTTCAGTTGTGTCCGACTCTGTGCCACCCCAGAGATGGCAGCCCACCAGGCTCCCTCATCCCTGGGATTCTCCAGGCAAGAACACTGGAGTAGGTTGCCATTTCCTTCTCCAAGGCAAGAGTTAGTCTCTCTGTAAACTGCATCTTCTGTTGCTTGGAATTCTGCCCTTTTGCAGTTATACTTTGTGACTTCTCAGGCTATCTCTGCTGGCTCTGCTGAGTAAGGCTCTGAACTTAATGTTTATGGGCAAAACTCCCCCAAGTAATTAACCCACCCATAGCCCTGAGAAAGATCTCCTAGTGAATCTGGAATCTTTCCTGGATGGAGTTCTGTTTCTGTGGTCCTCTCCAGCACCTTCATTCTGGGGTCCTGATATTTCTCATGGATCTGGGACCCAGGTTCTATGGGAAATAGTCATCGGCTAAAATAAAAACTTAAAAAAAAAAAAGGGAAATAGCTATATAATACCATTATCATAGCTGGAAAAGAAATCAATAATACAGGAAGAAAATCCAAAAGAGAGAGGATATATATATTCATGTGGCTGATTCACTTTGCTGATCAGCAGAAACTAATACAACATTGTAAAGCAATTGCACCCTAATAAAAAAATGTAAAAAGGAAAACGAAATTAACAATAATCCTTTCACATCAGCTATCCAGGGGGTGTTTGATCCACTTCTCCTTTGATCTAGGTGCCCTTGGTCTCTTGGGTGCTCTACTGGAAGTGGAGAGAGGAGGCCTTTTTGTTTCTGAGAGCCCAGTTCCCTCTATCCACCCCCCACCTAAACACACAGATGAATGGTGTACCAAACCATGTTCATAGGCTTCCCTTCACTCCAATCTGAACCAACACCCCCAACCCCAACCCCACTTCTCTGCTCTCATATTCCCAACATCTCCCCAAGGATTTTTAGCAGCTGCAAACGACCACTGCTCTGGAATTTCTTGTCATTAGGAATGATACATCCACCCAAATGCCACATTTCTTTTCCATCAAGTTGTGAAGATTGCATGCTCTGGAGCCAGACAGTCTAGCCTTGCTGCCTACTGTGTGATTCTGGGCAAGTTATATTTCACAAAAATTTTATTTATTTTTGGCTGTGCTGAATCTTCACTGCTCATCCCTAGTTGCCGGGAGCGGGGGCCACTCTCTGTTGCAGTGATTGGTGTTCTTATGGCAGTGCCTTCTCTTGATGCAGAGCATGGATCGAACCCCTGTCTCCTGCATTGGCAGGAAGATTCTTTACCATGGAGCCATCCGGGAAGCCCTGGGCAAGTTATTTAAATTTTACGTGTGGTGCTCAGTTTATAGTCTGACCCCGACAGAGAGGAACAGGACAAGGGGAGGCCAGTCTCAAGTACAGCCGAGGGACAACCCGTACGCCCTACAGAGCTCCTCAGCACCTCTGGTAACATCCCTGCTTCTGTAGAATGAAGTTCCAACCTCCTGTCCCCACTGAAACTTAGGATGGTCGGGAGGGAAGGTAAAGAAAAGGCAGAGCGCAGGGAAAACTGACTGCAGAGACTGTCACCTGAGTGTGACTGAGGCCAGTGTGCCTGGGTCTAATCTTGGGATCCTTCCCACAAGGGCAGCTGCCACAGCTGCCCTGAGATTCCAAAGGGAGTCTCAGCCTCAACCTTTTGTCCTCTGCCAATTCCAGATCCAGCCTTTCTCGGTGCTTGCACCTGTGCTTGGGGTTTGAGAGCCCCCAAATAAATCACTTCCTCTCCCATCACCTCTTGCAATGGGACTTGTAAACACGAGAGGTCTCTGATACAGGAGCCTCCTTTGACCTTTGGCCCAGAGGTATCATAGAGCAAGGGGAAAAGTCTCAAGAGAGTTGACTGTTCAACTGCCAGGAATTTTGTGAGCTGGTTGTTAAACACAGACACTATTAGAATACAATTATTTAAGATAAAAGATTGTATTAAAAACACAGGTTAAGGGACTCCCCTGTGGCCCAGTAGTTAGGACTCTATGCTTCCACTGCAGGGGGCATGGATTCGATCCCTGGTGGGGGAACTAAGGTGCCCTAGGCCCCCCCAAACCACAAGACTCATAGGTTAAAAAAAACACATAGGTAACAAACACTTAAACCACCCCACTTCCTAATTATTTTACTCTGTTTCACTCTTTGTTGTTGTTCAGTCGCTAAGTCATGTCCAACTCTGCAACCCCACGGACTGCAGCATGCCAGGCTTCCGGGTCCTCCATTCTCTCCCAGAGTTTGCTCAAACTCATGTCCCTTGACCCATAATGCCATCCAACCCTCTCATCCTCTGTCGCCCCCTTCTCCTCCTCCTGTCCTCAACCTTTCCCAGCATCAGGGTCTTTTCCAAGGAGTCAGCTCTTTGCATCAGGTGGCCAAAGTATTGGAGCTTCAGCTTCAGCATAATTTTACTATTATTATGTATTTACAGTTAGTTACCCCTAATATATCTGTACAGTAGAAATACCATATAATGGTGTTACTATTGTACCTCTCTCTCCAAGTTTAGTGACTTCATATTGCTGACTTGAAATCAGCCCAAGTGGGGAGAATTTACACCATGACCATTGGTAAGCAATACACACCAAGGCTTATTCTCCCAGAAGGCAGACAGTTACACTTCTCAACATCCCTTTCTAACTCATCTCCTCTACAGTTCTTCATCCATGGGCACATCCTCCTCCTCAGCCTGCTGAAACCATGCTGTCTGTTGTATTTGGAGAGAGCAAGGGGCAAATTAGATGGCACCACAGCTACAAGAATCCAGGAATACTTTCATATCTTCTCAAATCCTGTCTAATCTTCCCTATGAGGCTCACAAGAAAGACTGACTTCCTTCTTGGCCCAGTGGTAGAGAATCCACTTTCCAACGTAGAGAACGTGGATTCAATCCCTGGGCGGGGAACTAAGATCCCACAAATTACAGGGTAACATGCCCACCTGCTCCAACTGCTGAGCCCCCGCGCTGCAACGAGAGAGCTCGCGCACCATGACAAAGAGCCAGTGCAGCCAAAAACACAAACATACATAAAAGACTCATTTCCCAAAGTCCACTGTGCATCTACAAACCACCTTCTATTAGCTGGACTTCTGCCGGGAGCTTCTCGTGTAAACCTCTCTCCAAACAGGGCTTCCACTTTCACTTCTCATTCACTCTCATACTCTTCCCCCTCCTTTCTTACGCACACACATAAGCTCTAGCCTTCATTCCTAGAGGACCTTATGCCAGGGGCTCAGAAACTCAAAGCCCGCAGGGCGCACTGTGGCTCTGAAGGGGCAGATGTTCTCTGCACCCTGGCCATAGCTTCTGCTCAGCCTGGCTGACTGAGCAATGGAGGGGCGAGGCCCTGCTGAGCTCTTAGTGTTTTGAGTAATGAGAAATCTGGATTTTTTTTTTAAAAGAAAAATCTCCCTTATTGTAAATCCAAGGGTATTCCAAATTTCGTGAACTATAAGTAACTATGAGAGGTGACAATGTGTTCACCAACCTTACTGTAGTCATCATTATGCAATATATATTAAACTTACACCATGTGATGGGTAGTTATTTTTCAATGAAGCTGGGGAAAAAGAGAAAAAAGGAAAATAAAACACATTACAGGGACTTCCCTGTTGGCCCAGTGGCTAAGACTCCACACTCCCAATGCAGAGGTCCTGGGTTTGCTGCCTGGTCAGGGCAATGGCACCCCACTCCAGTAGTCTTGCCTGGAAAATCTCATGGACGGAGGAGCCTGGTGGGCTGCAGTCCATGGGGTTGCTAAGAGTCAGACACAACTGAGTGACTTCACTTTCACCTTTCACTTTCATGCATTGGAGAAGGAAATGGCAACCCACTCCAGTGTTCTTGCCTGGAGAATCCCAGGGATGGGGGAGCCTGGTGGGCTGCTGTCTATGGGGTCACACAGAGTCAGACATGACTGAAGTGACTTAGCAGCAGCAGGGAACTAGATCCCACATGCTGCAACTAAAGATCCTGCTTGCCACAACTAAAACCTGGAATAACCAAATAAATAAATATTTTTAAAAAAACACATTACATCTCTCCAGTTTGGGGGGGGAATGGTTTTCATGCATACTTGGGCCAAATCAAATGATTTTTGTTGTTGTTCATTCTCTAAGTCATGTCCAGCTAACTCTTCGTGACCCCATGAACTGCAGCACACCAGACTCCTCTGTTCTATCCTTCATTCTCTCCTGGAATTTCCTCAAATTTATGTACACTGAGTTAGTGATGCCATCCAACCATATCATCCTCTGTCATTCCCCTTCTCTTGCCTTCAGTCTTTCCCAGCATCTGGGTCTTTTCCAATGAGTCTGCTTTTTGCATCAGGTGGCCAAAGTATTGGAGCTTCAGCACCAGTCCTTTCAATGAATATGCAGGAATGATTTCTTTTACAGTTGACTGGTTTGATCTCCTTGCTGTCCAAGGGACTCTAAAGAGTCTTCTCTAGCACAATTCAAAAGCATCNTTTTTTTTTTTTTTTTTAATTTATTGGCCATGCTGTGCGGCATGTGGGATCTTACTTCCCTGATCGGGGATTGAACCTGGGCCCCCTGCATTGCAAGCCCAGAGCCCTAACCACCGGACCACCAGGGAAGGCCCTGGATTTTTTTTAAAAAGAAAAATCTCCCTTATTGTAAATCCAAGGGTATTCCAAATTTCGTGAACTATAAGTAACTATGAGAGGTGACATTGTGTTCACCAACCTTACTGTAGTCATCATTATGCAATATATATTAAACTTACACCATGTGATGGGTAGTTATTTTTCAATGAAGCTGGGGAAAAAGAGAAAAAAGGAAAATAAAACACATTACAGGGAATTCCCTGTTGGCCCAGTGGCTAAGACTCCACACTCCCAATGCAGAGGTCCTGGGTTTGCTGCCTGGTCAGGGCAATGGCACCCCACTCCAGTAGTCTTGCCTGGAAAATCTCATGGACGGAGGAGCCTGGTGGGCTGCAGTCCATGGGGTTGCTAAGAGTCAGACACAACTGAGTGACTTCACTTTCACCTTTCACTTTCATGCATTGGAGAAGGAAATGGCAACCCACTCCAGTGTTCTTGCCTGGAGAATCCCAGGGATGGGGGAGCCTCGTGGGCTGCTGTCTATGGGGTCACACAGAGTCAGACATGACTGAAGCGACTTAGCAGCAGCAGCAGCAGCAGCAGCAGCAGCAGCAGGGAACTAGATCCCACATGCTGCAACTAAAGATCCTGCTTGCCACCACTAAAACCTGGGATAACCAAATAAATAATTTTTTTTTAAAAACACATTACATCTCTCCAGTTTTTTGGGGGTGGGAATGGTTTTCATGCATACTTGGGCCAAATCAAATGATTTTTGTTGTTGTTCATTCTCTAAGTCATGTCCAGCTAACTCTTCATGACCCCATGAACTGCAGCACACCAGACTCCTCTGTTCTATCCTTCATTCTCTCCTGGAATTTCCTCAAACTTATGTACACTGAGTCAGTGATGCCATCCAACCATATCATCCTCTGTCATTCCCCTTCTCTTGCCTTCAGTCTTTCCCAGCATCAGGGTCTTTTCCAATGAGTCTGCTTTTTGCATCAGGTGGCCAAAGTATTGGAGCTTCAGCACCAGTCCTTTCAATGAATATGCAGGAATGATTTCTTTTACAGTTGACTGGTTTGATCTCCTTGCTGTCCAAGGGACTCTAAAGAGTCTTCTCTAGCACAATTCAAAAGCATCACTTCTCCAGTGCTCAGCCTTCTTTATGGTCCAGCTCTCACATTCATGCATTGACTACTCAAAAAAGCATAGTTTTGACTATCTGGACCTTTGTCGGCAAAGTGATGTCTCTGCTTTTTAATACTTTGTCTAGGTTTGTCATAGCTTTCCTTCCAAGGAGTAAGCATTTTCTAATTTTGTGGCTACAGTCACTGTCCCCAGTGATTCTGGAGCCCAAGAAAATAAAATTGGTCACTGTTTTCACTTTTCCCCCATCTATTTGCCATGAAGTGGTGGGACCAGGTGGTTAGAGGTATTTAGCCCCCAGCCCACCTGTAGCAGACCTGATGCAACGCGCCACACTCCCTGGCTCACCTGTTACTGAGATCCCTCACACACCTTGCCAGCACCCCTCATCAAACACGGGGTGCCTATCATAGGGACACAAAACAGATCAGCAGCTGCCCAGTGGCGGTGCGGGAGATTAACTAGGGAGGAAGCAAACTCCCAGGAAGATCATGAAAATGATCTACTGATTAAAGAGGAAACTGCTGCTGGGTCTTGGGAGATGGTGTGAAAAGGGACAAAGGACATTCTAGGAAGGTTATTTCAACATAGATTACAGTTCTGTTGTCTTGAGAAATAGGGTCATCTGCCGAGGCTTCGGCACATGGCACAAATTTCATTCCTGTGTTCTTTAGAACATCAGTGAGGAGCTGGAAACACAAGACTCTGTGGAGGACTGAAAGTACCCTGTCAGCTGAACCCTAGTTTTATCTTCAAAAGGCCTTAAATGGATTAAATTATGGTTCAACTTTTCTTTTTCCCCTTTGACTGCACCATGCGGCATGCAGGATCTTAGTTTCCAGACCAGGGATTGAAACCCAGGCCCCTCTGCTGTGGAAGTGCAGAGCCCTAACCTCTGGACCACCAGAGGACAGGGAAGCCAGGCATGCTACAGTCCCTGGGGTCGCAGAGTCAGACACAACTGAGCAATTGAACAACTACAAGAATGAATGAAATACTAGAAAGAGTTAAGAAGTGACAACATGAAGACTTATATTCTCCCAAGTTTTAACAATGTTCACTGGATCCCAACAATTCCATTTGTAACAGAGAACAAATCTGACTCCACATTGAGTCTATTCCTTTAGCTTAAACTCTTGGGCTGTTGCCTATGCTTTCTCATGCTGGTTCTCCATCTTCTGTAAAAATAATGTCATCTACAGCTTGAAATATATAAGAAAGCCCATTCTCAAGGCTTTGATGTTTAAGGGTATAACATTTTTCTCATCATATAGAGATGAAAAGTTGCAGAATAGAGAATATTTGTGTTGTCAGAGGTTTACAGGAACAGAGTGACCTGACCTACATGGACAGCTGCAAGAACAAAGGATTCTGGACACCAAATAGTTTGCACCAACCAACCAACCCCCTCTTCCCACATCCATCCCTTTCTATCTCGGGTAACATGGTTGTCTGGGACATGAGTCCACCATATTCTCAGTTTGCTGGCTTTCCAGATGAAGTTGTTGTTCCTTGGCCCTACAGCTTGTCTCTTGATTCACTAGCCTGTCATTCGGTAAGAAGTACGAGCTTGGATTTGGTAATACATTCTCATTCTTATTTTACAGGTGAGGAAGCCAAAACCAAGAAAACTGAATTTAGACCAGACCTGAACTCACAGGACACTTTTTACTCCACCTAGCTACGGTAAATCTCGGGCTCCATGCCCAGCTTTAAAGTGATGAACAGCAGTAGTCAGGCAGTTCTCAAGGTTACTAATTTCCCAAAAGCGTTTAACCAGCACCCAGACAAAGCCATCTCAGGGGAGAGGGGTGGAAGGAAAAGTACGTTAACTGGACTTAACTAGAATTTCAGCAGTTGCCTTTCAAAGGAACATTTAAAGAGCATAAATACAACCCACAAGAGAGTTAAACTTTTGTTGCTTTACATATTTCAGATATGGTATTTTTTTTTCTCCAGAAGTTCAATTGGAATCTTTTTTATATGTTTCATTTTCTTCATCATGCTCATGTAGTCTGCCTTCCAGAACCCGGGAAGAATGTTTATAATGGCTGTTTTCACATCCTTGTCTACTAATTCTATCATCTGTTTCACTTCTCAGTCTGGTTTTTTCTTTCTTGATTTTAATATGAAAAATCTTCAGATTAATGCCTCAGATTTCTTTTTCGGACAAGTGAAAGTGAAAGTCACTCAGTCATGTTTGACTCTTTGCAACCCCATGGACTATATACTCCATGGCATTCTCCAGGCCAGAATACTGGAGTGGATAGCCATTTCCTTCTCCAGGGGATCTTCCCAACCCAGGGATTGAACCCAGGTCTCCTGCATTGTAGCCAGATTCTTTACCAAGCGAACCACTAGGGAAGCCCAAGAACACTGGAGTGGGTAGCCTATCCCTTCTCCAGCAGATCTTCCAGACCCAGGAATCGAACTGGGGTCTCATGCATTGCAGGCAGATTCTTTACCAGTTGAGCTACCAGGGAATCCCTTAGGATAATTAGTAGTCTTTAGAAGTTGCACTCAATCATTAGTAGGGTATTAGAAAAAAAATCTTTAGAAAAACGGCTAATACATTTAGTTCAAAAGAATTCAATGTAATATGGAATTAGAGGAGATATGAAAGACAGAAAAGTTCTAAAGGACACAAACTCAGTGTCTATGTTGACATAAACATCTGACACAAACCATACCTTCAGAGTCCCTTAGATAGCAAACTAGTCAATCATAAAGGAAATCAGTCCTGAATATTCACTGGAAGGACTGATGCTGGAGCTGATGCTCCAATACTTTGGCCACCTGATGTGAAGAGCCGACTCATTGGAAAAGACCCTGATGCTGGGAAACACTGAGGGCAGGAGGAGAAGGGAGTGGCAGAGGATGAGATGGTTGGATGGCATCACCGATTCAATGGACATGAGTTTGAGCAAATTCCAGGAGAGAGTGAAGGACAGGGAAGCCTGGTATGCTGCAGACCATGGGTTCATGAAGTGTTGGACACGACTTAGCCACTGAACAATAAGTATTTACCAAACACTGACTTCTTCCTCTATTTCTAGGAAAATGTTTAAAAGTTTGGGTCTGAATTGTATCCATACATTAGTCACTGAAAACAACTGTATTTCCCCAAGTATTTTTTTAATTCAAATAGCTTATACATTAAAGCAAGGGCTCAGATTTACCTATAGAGTTTTACATAAACACCAAAAGAGTTTCTAAACCATTTCGATTTTAGAAGCACTATGTGAAAAAAAGAAGTGCACATATAGATTAAACTTTATAACTTACATGTTGTTAAAGTACTCTGCTTGAAATCCCATTTTCTTCAAATTCTATCTGAAATAAGAAGGGCTATTTCCAACATGCAAATTAGAAAACTGAAGCTGGCAAATGAAGCCAAGTCCTGAATTCAGAGGTCCTCGGTAATTTCTTGGTCAATATTTTCAAGTTACAACAACTTCGCTGCCACGAGATTTTGGTCAACTCATCAAACGACCAATCAAATTGAAAACTCTTATCATTTTTGCTTTAGTCACTCAGTCGTGTCCGACTCTTTGCAACCCCATGGACTGTAGGGCGCCAGGCTCCTCTGCCAATGGGATTCCCCAGGCAAGAATACTGGAGTGGGTAGCCATTTCCTTCTTTAGGGGATCTTCCCAACCCAGGATTGAACTTGGGTTTCCTGTATTGCAGGCAGACTCTTTATCATCTGAGCCAGTGAAGGAACTGCTACTCAGACCTAGAACTGATCCTAAAGCTATGCTTCCTATAGCTAGGAAGAGAAAACCCTACAGATGGATTTAAGAATATACACCAAATGTATTTTCCCAAGCCTGACTATGTATGTGCGTGTACATGTATATGGGATTCCCAGGTGGTACTAGTGGTAAAGAACCTGCCTGCCAACCTTATGAATTGGGAAAATCCCCTGGAGGAGGGCATGGCAACCCACTCCAGTATTCTTGTCAGGAAAATACCATGGACAGAGGGACCTGGAGGGCTATACTCCATGGGGTTGTAAAGAGTCAGACATGACTGAAGTTGACTGAGTACATATATCTTGTGTGTAATGAAATTACATAACCAGGTTGTGTGCTCATAGTGCTGCAAAGGTTCCTTAACAGAGTCGACTGCTTGGATTCAGGACACCCATCCCTCCACTTACAATGCAGGGAGCCCAACAATGCAGGTTCCTCATTCCTCACTCTTGCTGAGACCAGAAATCTTATCTTCCCGAGGAAGAGAGAGGCACTACGGAGCCACACCCACTCAAATCCTTGCTCTCAAGTATACTGATCACCTTTGTAGGCTATAGTCCATAGGCTCGAAAAGAGTTGGACACAACTGAAGCTACTTAGCACGTGTGTGTATACACATGTATCTATTGCTTATAGGTAACATTTTGAGAATGAGTGTGGTTTTCCTTTCCTTTTCATAATCTCCCAGGTTTATGGTTTTCAAGTGAAATACAACACATATACTCACAGTTCAATGTAGTTTCAAAACCTCAGTACATCCAGATAACCAGCATCCTGATTAAAAAACAGAGCAGTACCAGTCTCTTGTTTCCTCTTCAGAAGCTCACTTTCTAAGGCAGCCTTTAGGATTCAGAATCCAGGACGAATGTCTACCAGGAGCCACAGGGAAACAATATTCATTTTCTGACTCAAAGACCAGAAAGAAAGAGATAGGGTATAAGGCTCAAGAGGTTCATTTTAAAAAATTATCTTTATTTAGGTTCTGATTCAGCACATGTATCAAAGGCTAATCAACATAAAGAAGTAAATAAGACATTAATTGGAAGTCTTACATCTCTCTAAATTCTGACCAAGAAATGTCAAGATTGCCACTATTAGCAGAACTCCAACCTAGTCAAGTTGTAGACAAGCTATTATGAACGACATACAGTGTGCACAGATACGCAGAGGCCAGACATGCCAGCGCTTGGCTCTCTCCTCTTCCTTGCTGATGTCTCTCCTTGGGACAGTCCACTTTTGCTTTCCATGCCTAGTTCCAAATAAAGTCCAAAGAAGGCTCAGGGTCAACCTGATCCAACACTCTGCTGGAGGAATGCATTCTCAAACTGTTGTGCCTGCAACTTTGTTTTTGCCAGGATGAAGTTCAGATCGAGATGTACAATACAATCTAGATGACAGTGCAGACTAGGTCAAGAACTAACGTTGAGCAGTAACCCCGGTTAAGGCATGAATGCACACACACACGCTTGCACACACACATCACCCACACTATCATGAACAGAAGATTCCTTCCATTGCCTAGCGAGAGGCAACCAGGGCCTGGCAGTTAGCCACAACTGCTGAGCACTCTGGAACATGCTCCCTATAATTTTATACTAACAGCTGTGTGTGTTTTATCCAAAAGAGAAAAAAAGAGAGAGAAAAAGGAAAGAAACTAAAAAACAAAACAAAAAAAGCCCCTAACAACAACAAAAAAGCAAAACCAAAACAAAACCCCAAAACCTAAAAACCCCTTAATCTCTTACAATGGCTCTTGAGCATGGAACTCACGTAGCAGCGTCAATGGCTGGCTCTTTAGTAATTTGGAAATAAAAGGTTGTTTTACTATGCGTTTCTTTGGTAGTCATCGCTACAAAGTTATCAGTGTTGGTTACCTATAATACAAGTACTAGATAGAAGAATCAAGTTATGCAGAAATTATTTCTTCTGTATCGATAAGATAAAAATAGTGAGCTCTCCAAGCACAAGTTACTATGCTTTTTCTTGCCTTATTGTAAGGGCATCCTCTACAAGCAAGGCTTCGTGCAGGAAAAGTTCATGTCTACCTAACAAAGGGCAATAACATATTCTATCTTTCTACAATTGAACAGTTAACAAAAATTCACATTATCCATGATTTCTGGTCAAATCAGTGAGAAGCCAATTACAAAGGGGCAGCAGCAGCACTTGGTGTCAAAGCCACATTCTGGTCACACATTCATTCCATGGTTGTGGTCAGGCTCTCAGGAGCTCAAAATTTCAAACTCCTTTCGGTAAACAAAGGAGTGAGTTAAATCAAATCTTAAATACTTCCACTGTCTGCCACATCACTAGAAGTCTGTCTAGAATGCCAGCATGCTGAATGACAGAGAGCAGTTCAGAGCCCAGAGAGGCATCAGGTGTTAGGGAAAGTAATTTGGTTTTGTATAAAAGGCATGGTCATCTGGCGACAAGTACTTATTCTATTAGCAGCACAGTGATAGCCAAGGGTCTCTGTCAGTGAGACAGGAAAACGAAGCTATTGAACTGCCGTGCCTCCCACCTGCCTTCCGAGGCCTCTGGGAGTCAGTCCAGGGATGCAGATGGGCAACAGGAAGAGCAAAAACTGCATTCAGCCCCCAAAAGACATGTTCCAGGTAAGTCAGCTTCCTGTGGACGAGGGGGCTTTTGCCTCTGTGCGCTTGAGGAGGAAATCTTTGGGGTCCTTGGGGGCTAAACAGCTGCCAAGGTGCTGCCCTAGCAGGTACTGCCTAAGTGTGACAGGCTCCCCACAGGGTTATAAAACACTCACACAGGACCCGAAATGGCATCAGCTCAAAAGAGTAGTGTTTGTTCTATCAATCCAGAATGTCCACTGGGAGAGGCAACAGATCTACAGTGAAAAAGTGCTATTTGAAGGAGCTGTGTATTATTTTGCAATGAAATGACTAGTCTAGGGAAATTGGCGTCACCTTCCTGTAGAAATCTGAATGTTAAGGACCTATCTCTAGAAGGCATTTATCAGAACTGTTTGCTCCTTCCTCAGTCACCATAGGACAAAGTTTTAACTTTTGTGCCTTCCGGAGATCACTAAATTCCTAGTAAGCAGAGGGAAGACCATTACATTTTACACTCTCTTGTTTGAGCGCAAGACCCTCTATCCAACAGCACTGAAACGTCTTGTAGAAAATTCTTGTAAACATAGACCATATTTCTCCTCTAAGAAAAACTGAGAACTGCATCATGCAGGCAACACCTGTTTGCCTGCTCTCAGAATTCCTCAAAATGGCCAGGTGCCAGGAGGGACAGTGAGCCATTGGTGAAATACCCAGGTTAGACAGGACCCCATCTGATTGCATTAAAAACCTCAAGCCTCAATAATCAAATGCCAAACTTCTTCCCTATATTTGAGAACTGTACTATGATTATGTATATTACATATTATAAATAAAATTTATATAGACTTATGATTTCTTTCAAACAATTGAGGAGCGATGCTCTCAGTTTGGAGGTGGAAACTGACAGAGCTGAAAAAAAATCCTATTGTTGCTTTCACTCTCAAGTTCTTAAGATGCTAGTCAAACACTATTAGCCTACAAGACTTTTTCTCATTCTGTAACTCTTAAATATGCATTTGAAGGCAAAAATGGAGGTTTCTCTACTGTACAATATTAAGTATCTACAATGTTATGGTTCCTTATACTTAGGAGTGTGTTCAGTAAAGAGCTAGCTATGAGAGGTGGTAGTCACAGAACATGGACTCTTAAAAATTATGGATAAATTAATTTTCAGTTCTCTGATTATATCCAACAGATACACATTCTCATCATAAAATATACATTCTCTAGTAAGTTATTTCCGTCCACAGCATATATAAATATGCAAACACAGGTGGTAAAAATCACTTTACTACCAAAGTACAAAACTGTAACTGCTGAAAAGCCAAAATAAAGGTGTTCCAAAGAGTGACTCACACTGTTCCACTTTAAAGTGAAACCAAACAATTTGTTTGTGCTGAATGAATGAAAATAACGCATTCAGGATATACTTCTTTGAACACTGCACTTGTTTTTACTGAGCAAAATAGGCAGTTCTCAAGGCTAATGTGCTACTTGCCTCTATAGCTCTTTCCTGCTAAGAGATAAAGTATTTTGTGGCCATTATGCCAAGGTATTCCTATAATGTTCATTTCAAACAGTATTTTCTAATAGTACTTTTGCACCTTTAAAATATCTGTTCGAACTCTATTTTAGGGGAACACAAGTAAAGAATGGAAAGGGAAAATAGCTGTTTTTATTACCATCACACTGCCTTTGGCAGGAGAAATCACACGGCATGTTCTTATCAGCCATCACAACCACCGGTGGGTAGTTAGCAACTCACAGGAGAGGGGGCTAGCGTGGGTAGGTTAACATCAAGGGTAAAGACAGAATCACACCTAGATATACAATAATTATCCATCCCATGTATATGGAAAAGATACAGCCATGTGAGCCAATACTTTAGGTGACCTCTTTTACAAGAGACATGGGTGTTGAGATATACTGAACATACCCCATACAAAGTGTATCTGTTAGAAAGTTCTATTAAACATGATCTTGGGCACCGATCCAGCTAACTTTCTGGTCTATACTGAGAGCTAGATTTTCAAAGGTCTGAACTGTAGTGCTGAATTATTGGTATGCTTGGTAAACACCACTATAATGGGGGGTGGGGGGTAGTCATAACAGCTCAGTAATTTTCTGCAAATTCATGGGAAAAAAATATAAAAAAGAGATCCCTTTTTATTTTACAAACCTAAAAGCCAGGAAAATGAAGCTCTGGGGGCCAAGCGAAAAATTGCACACTGCTGCTTAACTACCGAAGAGTCGAAAAGCTGAGGTCCCAGCCAGGGAATGGACGCACATGTAGATTCAAGTAGAACACCGATGGAAAAAAGTCGTCTGTTTAGTGTTGTAGACCCACAACACTGGCTGCGTTTCCGACACACATTTACAACACAATGAATAGTGAAGCCTAGATAACCTCAGTGCAAATAAGTCAGATCCGAATATGCCAGGGGAGGAAGCCTTTGGCGTCAAGTCGACGGCTCCACTGTATGAACGAGTCCCCCCACGTGGGGTCTGGACTAAGCACATGCGTTAAGGCTGGGAGGAAGGGTGCACCGGATGTTGCGAGGGGGCAGGCTGCGAGGCGGCTGCCGAGGGGACCGCGGGCTGCATGGGTGGCGGAGGTGGAGGTGGCGGTGGCTGGACGGGGGTCTGTGTGTTGGGAGACGGAGGCGGCGTGGGCCGTTTGAATTTGTCAGGGCTGTTGCTTCTCCGCGGTGAAGGCCTCTGTAGAGAGGACAGGAACATCAGGTCAGACCAGGCATACAGGCTCACCCCTAACCCAGCTTGACTCGGGGCTAAGGCTGCCCAGAAGCGGACCCACGGAGACGAAACACCGGCCATGTCCTTGTCCTTCCCCAATGGTTTTCAAACTCGTCATGAAAACTTCAACAAGCTAGAGTGCATTGATGCCTAGGAAAAGGCTACACAAAATCACTATGAAATGTGCACTGATCAAACGACGGGACTTGGGGCCTTCAATGAGACTATCCGAAAAAGAAAAAACAGCTGCCACATCCTCCCCTGAAATGTTTTCTCTCTGTTGTGGGCCTCCAGTTCCTTCCATCTCTCAGACAAGTTTTCGATATCCTGAAAGCTATGGCTCCACCAAAAATGCCTGCTTTTATGTAAAGCTCATCAAACCAGCAAAACAGCTTCAGAAATATCTTACACACTCTTTTTTTTTTTTTAAATAGAATAGGGTTCTTCTTTTCAAGATTCCCTCACTGGGAACACCCTCCATTCTACCCCATTCTCAAACCTCTATTAGTGACATTTCCAGCAAGCCTCTTATTCAACTACATAGCCAGCTCTAAAGAAAATACTCCGCTGAGAGGAGTCTGAACCAGATACACATAAGGTTCCTTCTAATTTCAGGAAAGAAAATTCTGGATGAAACTACAAAATGAATCTAATTTCAGGAAGAATATTGAGGGTCAGCGAACTGTGAAGATGCAGACAATAAATACTTTGAGATGTGACGGCAGCCAACAATAATTCACTATGGCAAGGAGCTGGCTAGAGTTCAATCACGGCATTTGCCAGAGTTCAAACTGCATTTCACGAAGGGCAATTTTTCAAAGAAAGTAAAGGTCAAGTTTTTGCCTCCTGAGAAGTATTTTAGTTTCAACACCACAATGCGGCATCGAATTGTTGGGAGATATCTACAAGTTTAAGATGAACTGAAGTAATAAGAAAGGTAAAGTTCCAAGGGCATCAATACCAGCTCTCATGTCACTATACCAGTCGCTACCACCATCAGGCATGGGGTGCTGCTTCCTGCATGGATACTTACGGTGATACCATGGGATGCTCCCATATGCTGCACGTGAAGACCTGGGGAATTGTAATAAGACATTCCGGCTCGAGTCAGTGAAGTTGGTGGCGTGAAACCAACTGTGTGGCTTGCATATGAGAGACCTGGAATACAACAACAGCTTGTGAGTATTACTCTGGACTCAACTCTCTGGTGTCTTAAGCATCTAGGAGGCTTAACAATAGGGAAGTTTCAGAACTTCCCTGGTGGTCTAGTGGTCAAGACTCCATGCTGCCAGTGCAAGGGGCACAGGCTGATGATCCCACATGCCTTGAGGCCAAAAAAAAAAAAAAAGTGGAAGTTCTTATTCATCCACAAAAATGCAAACGGATAAGAGGAGTGATGGGCTCACCAAATGGCCTGATGGATGGATAACAAAGGATGTAAAAGTCAAGCCCTAGAACAGACTACACAGTCCAGATATAAGTCCATGCATAAATGGTCAGATGATTTCAATAAAGGTGCCAGGAATATGCAACGGTAAAAGGGTGGTCTCTTCAACAAATGCTGCTGGGAAAACTTGACATTCACATGCAAAAAGAATGAAACTGGAGCCCTAACTTACACCACACACAAAAATCAACTCAAAATGAATTGAAGACTTACACACAAAACCCGAAACCATAAAACTCCTATCAGGAAGCATAGAGTAAAGCTTTATGACTTGGTCTTGGCAATGATTTCTTAGATATGATACCAAAAAACACAGCCACGAAAGCAAAGATAGCCAAATGGGACTACAGTATACTAAAAAGCTTCTGCTCAGCGAAGGAAATAATCGACACAAAGGTAACCTATGGAATGGGAGAAAATATTTATAAATCATGTATCAGATAAGGGAATGATATGGAATAATATCCAAAATATGTAAGGAACTCATCCAGTGCAAAAGCAAATAAACAAATAACCTGATAAAAAATGGGCAGAGAACCTCAGCAGACACTTTTCCAAAGAAGACAAACCGATGGCCAATAGATGAAAAGATGCTCAACATCATTAATCATCAGTGAAAAGCAAATCAAAACCACAACAGGAAATAATCTTACATCTGTTAGCACAGCTATTAAAAATACAAAAATAAACATTTCTAAAGGTCGGCAAGGAGGTGGAGAAAAGGGAACCCCGTGCACTGCTGATGAGAATGTAAATTGGTGCAAATGCTACAGAAAGCATTATGGAGCCTCCTTAAAAATTAAAAATAGAACTACCATAAATGATCCAGCAATCCCACTTCAGGGTATTTATCCAAAAGGATTGAAAACAGGATCTTGAAAAGAAATTTGCACCCACAGGTTCATAGCAACACTATTCACAGTAGCCAAGACACAGAAACAACCCAGAAGTTCATCAATAGATGAGCGGACAGAGAAAACATGATATAAACATGCAACGGACTATTATTCAGCCTTTAAAAAGAAGAAAACTTTTTTTTTTTTTTAAAGAACGTGATGAACCTGGAGGACATTATGTTAACTAATATAAGCCAGTCACAGAAGGATGGATACTGCACGACAATACATACACAAAGGATCTAGGTCAAACTCACAGAAGCAGAGAGCAGGATGGTGGTTGACAGGGTGGGGGTAGAGGAAATGGGAGAAATATTATTTGATGGGTATAACATTTCAATTTTATAAGAAGAGTAAGTTAGAGAGATATGCTGCACGACATTGTACAGATCTCATGTTAAGTGTTCTTATCTCCCCTAAAAAAAAAAAAGTCAAGGCTTGAGAGGAGTACAACTGAGACATTTCAAAAGTAAAGACAGAAGAAATAAGAGTAAAGGGGAAAAAACAGAGCAAAGGGGTGAAGACCAGATACAAGAAAAGGGAAGGTGTCAAAAGACACACCAATAATAACAAGACAAAACCACCGTGTTGGTTGTAGCCACAAAGGCAAACAAAAAGCCACCACTGAAAACTTGGCAACTTCAGGATATTAAATGAAGAAAACAAAAAGCTCTATATATCCCAGTGTGCCTCCCCCAAGAAACAGATGTTTAACCACTTCCCAAACTGATGTTTTCAAACTGTGGTGCTGGAGAAGGCGCTGGAGAATCCCTCGGACAGCAAGGAGGTCAAACTAGTCAGTCCTAAAGGAAATCAACCCTGAATATTCATTGGAAGGACAGATGCTGAAGCTGAAGCTCCAATACTTTGGCCACCTGCTGTAAAGAGCTGACTCACTGGAAAAACCCTGATGCTGGAAAAGACTGAAGGCAGGAGAAGGGGATGACAGAGGACAAGATGGTTAGAGGGCACCACCGACTCAATGGACTTGAGTCTGCGCAAACTCCAGGACATAGTGAAGGATAGGGAAGCCTGGGCTGCAGTCCACAGGGTCACAAAGAGCTGGACACAACTCAGCAACCGAACAACCACCACCTCTCCTTCAAGGCTCATCTCAAAAGCTCTCTAAGCTGGTAGCTCTCTCTCCTTTAAAATTCTCTTGAAATTAGTTTTTTTTTAATTATACCTTCTAATGTTATCATAAATTTTTATTTAGAAATAGTTTATAATTCATAAGAAGTTGCAAAAATACTATAGGATCTCTGTCTACCCTTCACCCAGCTTCCCCCAATGAGGTCTTACATAACCGCAGCACATTGTCAAAAACAGAAAATTGACATTGGCCCAAAACAAGTGACTAAGATACAAACTCACTGTGTATGTGTCTGTGGGTACACGTACAGGTGTAATTTTATCACTTGTGCTGATCCAAGTAATTATCACCACAATCAGCATACAGAATCATTACAAAGCCACAGGCAAACTTCTTTGTGTTGTCCCTTTAATTGTTATGCCCTCTCTCTAATCTTAACCCCTGGCAAGGACTGAGCTGTTTTCTATCACTGTAATTTTCTCACTTTGAGCATGCTATATTAATAGATATGAAATTATACAGTATACAATCCTTTGAGATTAGTTTTCCATTCATCACAATGCCCCTGTGATCCTTCCAAGTTACTGTGTATATCAAGCTAATTCCTTTTTAGTGCTGGGTAATATGTCATTGAGTATGGATGCACCACAACTTAACATTTTAGGGGATATAAAATACATAAAACTCATTATATTTGGCTTTGCATTAATAGTATCTTATTTCTTATGTTTCCTTAGGCCCTGTTGTTGATCATAAGCACTAGAGGCCAGAAATCATGTCTTACAAATTTTCTTTTTCTCCTAAGTTATAATCATCATACATCTGACGCTCAGGTCCAGGAATATAATAAAGGATAAAAATCCCCCCAAAAACCTAAATAGAAAATGCCTCCTAAACAGAATACTGTGGCTTTATGAAGTTATTGTTGGAAATGCATTGCCTAGAGTAAATATTTTAAGATTTATTTCATTGTCCACTAGCTCAAGATTGTGAATTAAAAAAAAAGATTCATTAAAAGCAATTCATGACAAAATATCACTAAGCAAAACGAAGATACCAATGTATATAACCAATAGAAAATCAACTACCGAAAGGGAAGCTGCAAGACATGGGGGAGGAGAGACATGGGGAGAGAAGACACTTGAAAACACTAAAATATTAACACTTTGGGTACAAGGATTCTGGATGGTTTTATGAATATTTCTGCTTCTGACTGCCCCTAAATTCCCTCTAATACATCTCTGCTAAAGGGAAAAAGATGTGATGGATATGAGAGTTGGACTGTGAAGAAAGCTGAGTGCTGAAGAATTGATGCTTTTGAACTGTGGTGTTGGAGAGGACTCTTTTGAGAGTCCCTTGGATTGCAAGGAGGGACCAGTCCATCCTAAAGGAGACCAGTCCTGGGTGTTCATTGGAAGGACTGATGCTGAGGCTGAAACTCCAATACTTTGGCCACTTCATGCGAAGAGTTGACTCACTGGAAAAGACTCTGATGCTGGGAGGGATTGGGGGCAGGAGGAGAAGGGGACGACAAAGGATGAGATGGCTGGATGGCATCACCGACTTGATGCACATGAGTTTGAGTGAACTCTGGGAGTTGGTGATGGACAGGGAGGCCTGGTGTGCTGTGATTCATGGGGTCGCAAAGAGTTGGACACGACTGAGTGACTGAACTGAACTGAACTGAGAGGGAAAAAAACCCCAAACCAACCACCATACAACCAAACCAAAGGCAGAAGTGTGAAGATTCTGTTCCTTTGGAGATTATTTTAGTTCTCCAAGTCATTCATGAAAACACTGTCTCTGTGAACATTTATGCACTAGAGATAGGATTTCTTCTTTAGCTCTCCCTGATCTGGCTCTGTCCTCATCAGTTCATCAAGGCTGCTCTTGCCAAGGGAGGCAGCGTTTCTGTGCTGCCAGCGTCATTGCTACTCTCCGCTCTTTATTGCAATTGACCTTGGGGCAATGAGGGACAGAGCTGACCCATCCCCCCTCCCTTCTTGCTGAAAGGCCTTGTCTTCGCCTTAGTGATATCAGATACTGCTTTTCCTTCCCCTTCCCTGGGAGCAACTTCCCAATCTCCTCGGCCAGGTTTCCTCCTGTACATGACCTCTAAATATTACAGTCATTTCTGGATCAGACGGAAGGGCTTTTCTCTTCTCCCTGTACCTTCCATGACTAGGTGATCTTATCTATTTTAGTAGCTTTAAAATAGAGTTGTTATTTTAGAATAGTTTTTGGTTTACATTAAAGTGGCTAAAATAAGTACAGAGTTCCTACACTTCACACACTCAGATTCCGTATTATCATTATTTGATCACATCACATGCTTTGTTGGATCTTAGCTCCCCACTCCAGTACTCTTGCCTGGAAAATCCCATGGACAGAGAAGCCTGGTAGGCTGCAGTCCATGGGGTCGCTAAGAGTCGAACACCACTGAGCGACTTCACTTTCACTTTTCACTTTCATGCATTGGAGAAGGAAATGGCAACCCACTCCAGTGTTAATGGGAGAATCCCAGGGACGGGGGGAGCTTGGTGGGCTGCCATCTATGGGGTCGCACAGAGTCGGACACAACTGAAGCGACTTAGCAGCAGCAGCAGTTCCTCAACCAGGGACTGAGCCCATGACCTTGGAATTGAAAGCGGGCAGTCCTAACCACTGGATTGCTGGGGAATTCCACCAGATTCCCTATTATTAACTTTTTATGCCACTGTGGTACTTTTATCACAACTAATAAACCAACGTTGATACGTTACTACCAACTCAGGTTCATACATTATCTGGATTTTCTGAGGTTTTCCCTATTGTCCTCTGTTTCAGGAAACCGTTTAGGATAGAATGTTCTACGCATAGTTGTCATGTCTCATTAGGCACCTCTTGGCTGAGATAGTTCCTCAAACTTCCTTGTTTTTTTTATGACTGTGTAAGTTTTAAGGTGTACTGATCAGGTATTTTACGGACAGAGTGTCCCTCTACTGTCTGACATTTTCCACGTGGGGTGATGGGCTTTGGGGAGGGAGACCGCAGAGGTAAAGGGCTCTTCTCATCACATTGCATCAAGGGTGTGTGTGTGCTAAGTTGCTTCAGTCGTGGCTGATTCTCTGCGACCCTATGGGCAGAGCCTATAGCCCACCAGGCTCCTTTGTCCATGGGATTCTCCAGGCAAGAATACTGGAGTGGGTTGCCATGCTCTCCTCCAGGGGATCTTCCTGATCCAAGGACTGAATCTGCATCTCTTATGTCTCCTGCATTGGCAGGTGGGTTCTTTACCACTAGTGCCAAATGGGAAGCCCTCATATCAAGGGTACACATTATCAACATGACAGACCACTATCGATGTTGACCTTGATCTCCTGGCTGAGGCAGTACCTGTGAAGTTTCTCCACTATAAAGGTACTCTTTCCCCTTCCTTCTCACACTGTATTCTCTGCAAGTCCTCATCTGCAGTCCACATTTAGAGATCATGGAGCTAGTTCCATTTCCATGAGGACAGACTATCTCCATTAATTATTTGGAATTCCTCTGTAATGAGAGATTTATCTCTTCTCCCTGTTTATTTACTTAGTCATTTATTTAGATCAGTGTGAACTGATGGATGTTTGTTTTCTGTTTGGGTTACAGCCTACTATTACACTATTTATCGTTCAAATGTTCCAGCTCTGGCCTTTGGGAGCCCTTGTAGCTAGCTCCTGTGTCTCTTGGAACTATCCTTATCTTTGCGTTTTTTGCGCTTCTCCTTACTATGTTGGCATTACCATATTCATCTCATATATTCCCTGCCCCAGGCCCCAGAAACATACATTTCTCCAAAGAACCTCAGTTCTTTTAACTGGAGAATGGAATTAGAAACCAAGATAGGGGCAGCAGCTCTGCTTGTTGCTACTGTAGTATAGATCCTTTTAAAAACTTCATTATTCCCCATGCCTGATGTAGGCACATGAAAACGTGCTAATTGGGAATGGCTTTTTCTTAGGCTATATAAAATAGTGAACGACTTCAAAAAAATTGCTGGAAAAAATAACACTCTATATAATCCACATGTACAAGTCCACATATAAACAAGAATTTTTCGTAAGTTCTGGGAAACGTTCCTTTCAATCAAGTTGTGAGATAGCCCTCAAAATATTCCAACAAGTTAATGAAAATACAAGACTGCCAATGTTAACCAGAAATGGTAAGGGAAGAAGAGCCAAAATACTTAAAATGGAAATGAAAACTATACAAACAGCACAGCTCCACTCAAGAAGTGATTAGATATTCATAATATTGAGAACCACAAATCCTTTCAATAAAAAATAAAGGAAAAAGAAAACTTGAAAATTCAGATGTTGCTTCATATATTATGTATGCAACGAACTAGAGAGAATAGGAGTAATTCTACTGCCAAGAGGAGTTTATAATCTATTTTGATGATATTCTAGAATTTCAAAGATGGTACAAATGTTCTCACTAAAGCTGACTGAAATTTAAAAAGAAACAATCTAGTTGTTACTTACTATAATATAGTATTAATGGACAACCAACTAGCTTGTCTATACAAGGAAGCTCCACATTATAGCAACAGGGACAGCAAAAGCCAAAATTCTGTGCATGCAATAAATCTGCCTGCAGAGTATTTGTTTCCATAGAAGTTAACATTCCGAACCAAGGTCTCACTTTTGTTTTTGGTTTCTTCAGTGACCACAGCACTACATTTAATGAATTAGAAATCACATGCATTTAGGTTTAAATAAATCAAAGAGAACACTAAGTTATACTTAACATCAATCAGCATCAGTATGAGCTATAAAAGCCTTTCTCTTTCTTGCTTCTTCCTAACTCACGACTTTCTTCCCCATCAATAAATCAGAAAGCAAAGAGGACCTTTATCCTCCTGGTAGTGAAACCCACATGCTCTTTGGGGAAACCTGAGAGGCAGCTTAGGAGAGAAGCTTCTGGAGAGATCTCAAGACCACTGCAGAGCAGGAGAAACAGACTCAGGAACATCCTTTGGGGCAAGAACAAGTGATGATTGTGCTGAAGATCCACAACAGAAAGTCCTTTTGATTTGCAAACAGCCCTTCTTCACTCTGTCAGATGCCTGAGAGCCTGCCGGCCCCAAGTGGACAAAAGCTGCCACACTTTGTGTTGGGCTTTTAAAAAATGACCCTTCTAGAGATGTCCTTGGTGGGCCAGTGGTTAAGACTCTGAACTTCCACTGCAGGCGGCATGAGTTCGATCCCTAGTCAGGGAACTAAGATTCTGCATGCCACATGGCTTGGGCAAAAACAGACAGACCAACAAAAACCAAGAGGTGTGACCCCTCTTACAAAGAGTTGTAGCAGCATAGTGCTGGGCTGGATCCTAAACTCACAAAACCAAGCCATTTCTGCCTCCTGCTAGCCTCAGCCACCTGCCTGGCTGCAGCACTTCCCCTCTGCCAACCTGAAGGGCCATCCATCCTTGGTGTCCCATTATTACAACAGACAAAATGAGATGACACCCTAACGTGAAGCTATTTCACTGTCCCAGACCACAAAACCTTTATTGCTGCCACTCTTTTAAGCCATCACCTCACTTTATTCTTGGAGAAGAATAAAGAATTACCCTACTCCAGTACTCTTGCCTGGAAAAATCCCATGGACGGAGGAGCCTGGAAGGCTGCAGTCCATGGGGTCGCGAAGAGTCAGACACAATTAAGCGACTTCACTTTGACTTTTCACTTTCATGCATTGGAGAAAGAAATGGCAACCCACTCCAGTATTCTTGCCTAGAGAATCCCAGGGATGGGGGAGCCTGGTGGGCTGCCGTCTCTGGGGTCGCACAGAGTCGGACACAACTGAAGTGACTTAGCAGCAGCAGCAGCACTTTATTCTGCTGTGAAACTGTCCCTCCAGCTCCCTTCCCCCAACCCCACACTTTTCCCCCAACCCTGTTGAAAATCTGTTTACGAGCGAGCACAAGAAGAGCAGCCTGGATGCTTCAGTCACAAGACACAAGCCCTTGGCCGGCTACCTTTTCCTTCCTCCCTCCACTCACTGCCCTCCCTCCCTGCCTTCTTCTTTCTTCCCTGCTGCATTATTAATTTGCCCTTCTGGCCCGAAAATCCCACGCTGTGTGGGTATGGAGCAAGGGACCCCGGGGAGAGACTTTTTGGGGTCAGATGAAGACAAGCCTGCTTTGAGGGCAAGGCTTCTGAGGAGCAAAGCCAGAGACAGGAGCAAAGTCAGTTCCTTCTTACCCGGCTGTGTCCCAGGGCCGAGGACCACTCGCCATCACTGCAAAGAGCAGGAGGCAGCCTGTGCTCGGAAGGACACAGGCTTGGAAATAAGACATGCCCTGCCTTGCCACTTCCTGGCCATCTGACCAGTAGCTCCCTCAGTTTTAATACAACATCTGCATTAATTATTCTGAGGATAAAAAGGAGACGGTGAATACAGAATATAATGAGAGAACCCATTTTTTGGATGCATCTCAGAAAAATCTACCCAAGGTTCTTATCAATTCACTGGCACCTGAAATCATAGTCAAAGATAACCTTTTCACAATGGTTTTTTAGAGTTAAATTACATTTTTTGGTTGCAGAAAAACTGAAGAAAACCACCAGCTGGCATTACAATGTTTGTGCTTAAAAATTTGAAGCAAAGACTGTTGTGATGGTCTTGATCTTTTTTTTGTTTCTGGACAACACATGACCCCTCTCTGTTTACAAGACTTTTATATGCTGGGAGGGGACGTATTCAGGGGTACCTAATAAATACAGCAGAAATGAGTCACAGAGGCAGCTGAGAACACATACTCACCGGGGGATATTGGCCGGCTTGAGCTGGGAGAAGGTGTGTAAGGGATCGGGCTGGACACAGTGCGAGGTCTTAATCCTTGTGCAGACATCTCGTTAAAATACCTAAGAGGCAGGATGACATGGTTAGCGCCACCTGCCTCCCAACAGTTCCTCAGAACGCTCCCCTGAGAAAATGTCAGACGCTTGCACCATGAGGTAGAACTGAACGTTCAGAAGGTGCCGCTGTAGCGCAGACACGTGTATATTACAGGCGCCAGAGCCACGCTGCGGCACTGCCTGCAGGGCACAGTGCTCTCTGCAGGGGAGCGGGAGAGGGAACCCAGGGTGTCTTTACTCAGGATGGAGGCATAGAACAGTTATGTAGGAAGCCCCTGCCCCTGGCCCAAGAATGAGACACAACCATGTTGTAAGTGTGTGTGGTGTGTGTTGCTCAGTCGTGTTGGACTCTCTGTGACTTCTGCCAGGCTCCTCTGTCCCTGGGATTCTCCAGGCAAGAATACTAGAGTGAGTTGCCATTTCCTTCTCCAGGGGGACTGTCCCGACCCAGGGATCACATCCAGGTCTCCCACATTGCAGGCAGCTTCTTTATGGTCTGAGCTACCAATGGGGCTCAGTGGCTACAAGTAAATGCTATACTGGCTATACATAAATTGTTCCTTGAAAGGTCAACCCAAACAAGCCCTCTGAGATGTATGTCATCAAATTAAAGGTACGTGGGTCCCTGAAGTGGATGTCAATTGTTTACAAGGCAGGCCTTGCTTAACAAACAGTCACATGTTTGAATGGGGCATGTAATAAAAGACACTCAGGTGAGTGCCTCAGCAGGTCACACCGTGTGCGTGTGACTTCTTCCTGCATTCAGAAATCACAGTAGACCTCACTCGGTGAACAAGCACAGAGAGCTGACGAGGGCAAATTTCTGCTTGAGAGACTCTCTCATAAGCGATCCTTCCCAGGCTTCCAGCCAGAGGAAGGAACACGTGCAGACACGTCTACCCTAGAGGCAATCTTAGCCCAGATGTTTCATCAGCTCACATAAGGAACTTGAACACAGTTATTTCTAGGCCGGTTTAGTCAATGCGAAGAAAACAAGGCTCCCAAGTCTGGCACGCACCTGTCAGTGAGCTGCTCACCCCCAATTCTCCCTGCTCTCTTTAGTGTAGACCACCACGGTGCTGCGAGACCAGACGCCTTGTAATTCTGCAGCCAGCAAGGCTACGAAGAGCACTTCTTGGTCTTTAAGGAATTAAACATATATAAGTCTCAAGTGTCTATTTTCTTTCTCCCAAATGTGGTATTATCCCCAGTAGGGACTGCAGACGTCTTTATTGGGCAGCTGTACTTGACTCCTGATAATCCAATCTAAAAAAAGTAATAAGGACCCACTGCATAGCACAGGGAACTGCATTCGATATTCTATATTAGCCTATATGGGAAAAGACTATGGCAAAGAACAGATAGATNTCACATCCAGGTCTCCCACATTGCAGGCAGCTTCTTTATGGTCTGAGCTACCAATGGGGCTCAGTGGCTACAAGTAAATGCTATACTGGCTATACATAAATTGTTCCTTGAAAGGCCAACCCAAACAAGCCCTCTGAGATGTATGTCATCAAATTAAAGGTACGTGGGTCCCTGAAGTGGATGTCAATTGTTTACAAGGCAGGCCTTGCTTAACAAACAGTCACATGTTTGAATGGGGCATGTAATAAAAGACACTCAGGTGAGTGCCTCAGCAGGTCACACCGTGTGCGTGTGACTTCTTCCTGCATTCAGAAATCACAGTAGACCTCACTCGGTGAACAAGCACAGAGAGCTGACGAGGGCAAATTTCTGCTTGAGAGACTCTCTCATAAGCGATCCTTCCCAGGCTTCCAGCCAGAGGAAGGAACACGTGCAGACACGTCTACCCTAGAGGCAATCTTAGCCCAGATGTTTCATCAGCTCACATAAGGAACTTGAACACAGTTATTTCTAGGCCGGTTTAGTCAATGCGAAGAAAACAAGGCTCCCAAGTCTGGCATGCACCTGTCAGTGAGCTGCTCACCCCCAATTCTCCCTGCTCTCTTTAGTGTAGACCACCACGGTGCTGCGAGACCAGACGCCTTGTAATTCTGCAGCCAGCAAGGCTACGAAGACCACTTCTTGGTCTTTAAGGAATTAAACATATATAAGTCTCAAGTGTCTATTTTCTTTCTCCCAAATGTGGTATTATCCCCAGTAGGGACTGCAGACGTCTTTATTGGGCAGCTGTACTTGACTCCTGATAATCCAATCTAAAAAAAGTAATAAGGACCCACTGCATAGCACAGGGAACTGCATTCGATATTCTATATTAGCCTATATGGGAAAAGACTATGGCAAAGAACAGATAGATGAATATGTGTTAGCTGCTCAGTCATGTCTGACTCTCTGCAATCCCATGGACTGTAGCCCCCCAGGCTCTGCTGTCCATGAAATTCTCCAGGCAAGAATACTGGAGTGAGTAGCCATCCCCTCCTCCAGGGAAATCTTCCTAATCCAGGGACCGAACCCAGGTCTCCTGCATTGCAGGCAGATTCTTTACCCTCTGAGTCACCAGGGAAGCCCAGATATCTGGATTTGTATAACTAAATCACCCTGCTATATACCTGAAACAAACACAATGTTGTAAATCAACTATACTCTGATGTATGGCAAAACCAATACAGTATTGTAAAGTAAAATAAAGTAAAAAAGAAAAAAGAGTGGGAGAGTGGGGCTGGGAGTCAAACCTTGTTTCTGATGCTACCATGCATGCTGGATAAGTCAGAAAAAAAAAAAAAAAAAAAAAAAAA
>SJYW01022232.1:35444-73868 GCA_006410735.1 Raphicerus campestris | reverse complement strand
CCCCCCCCCCCCCCCCTCTCCTCTCTCTCGCTCTCTGCCACCCCCCCCCCCCCCCCTCCTTGGGAAAAGTACAGTCTCCACCTACTTCTCTTTTCCGAAAAGTACTTACAAGTTTAGAGTGGCCGTGACCAAGTCTAACAGATAGTCCTACAGGATACTACCGCATATTATCAGTCTGGTTCAAATTTAAGGAAGGAAGGAAGGCAGTGACTGCTACCCTGACAATTTCTCTCCCATAAACTGAACCTATTTTGACTCCCAAGTCTACCAAATTAGTTCCAGTTGTATGTAACTCAATGGAAGTCTGGCATTTTTAGCAAATAATGACTTTTGATAAGTACTCAATGATTTCCAAGAGACCATCGTGACAGAATGCATCCAAGTTTTTGAAAATCCTTATTTTAGAAATTCAAATGAAAACACCCAAATTATTAAACATTATTATGTGCGCTAAACGGTAAATCTCTCGGCTGTTTTCAATCTAACCAGAAACCCTGCTGTCTAATCCAGATGCAAAAATCTCCTTAATTGAAGGCATGCTGGGAAAATATTTACAAAGTACACTTTTAATATAAATGATTAAAGGTATTTCATCCCAAATACCTTTCAGGGACAGAATTTTTCACTTACTCTACAGGAAGTGCTCTATCAGCCTCTTGGAATATTTATTGTTTCTAGAACGAGAGGGGCAGCTGTCAGAGCAAGTTGCCTTTCTTTTCCATAAAGAGAAGAGAACTGAGGATTTGTGAGGCTTTGAGAATAATTATTTAAGAGGAAACCCTGTCTTTCAAAGAAAAATGGCAGTCCTTTAGCATCTGGGGAAACCAGCAGGAGGGATCCTTAAACAATAAGCTATAGACAAGAACATCAGTCACCAGGAGCGATGGCTGAAAAGACTGCCTGGCAGTCTGGCAATTAACCCAGAAGCCAGAGGCACAGAGAAGGCACCAGGCCCACAGCCCCTGGGTGTGAGAGACCCAGGCACAGATGGCTGAGACCGTGGCATTCCTTGGCTGCCCTCTACCGGCAGGTCGCCACACCTGATTTCACGGGGCTGGATTTGCTCTTGGGGCTTCCCTGGTAGCTCAGATGGAGACCTGGGTTCAGTCCCTGGGTCAGGAAGATCCCTTGGAGAAGGAAATGGCAACGCACTCCAGTATTCTTGCCTGGGAAATACCATGGACAGAGGAGCCTGACAGACGACAGTCCATGGGGTTGCAAAGAGTCGGACATGACTCTCAGGAGTCATCCTCTTTCTCCCACATTGAGCTCCCTAAAGCTTTGAAGTCACAGCTTATACTTCTGCCATCTTCAGCCACCTCACTATTCAGTCAAAATTAGTGTCAACTGAAGGTGATTTCTAGTCTCCCAAAAGATGGTTCCTATATGATCCTAAGGTGGCCTGTACCTGGCTTTTTTTTTTTTGTTTTGGCCGGTATGTGGGATCTTAATTCCTGGATGAGGGATTGAGCCTATGTCGCCAGCACTGGCAGCAACCTAAACACTGGACCGCCAGGGAAGCCCCAAAGCCTGTGCCTTCTGCATTCCCTTTCAAGTTTATGGTAAGAAAATACTCCTGCCCAGATTCCATCCAAGCCAATGAAATTAAAATCCACAAGGATGAAGCCTCTCCACTGGTCTACAAAAACTCCCCTGAGTCTTCTAACGTTCATCCAGAGTTGAGAGCCATTTGGAGAGAGGTTCAAGCTCAGACTCAGCTTGGCTTACGGGAAAAAGGCCCAAGTGCCCTAGGAGCTTTCAAAGGGGACTAGATTATACGACCCAAGGAGGCAGCTGCAGGTGGATGAGCAAAGTCTCATGCACTCATCCTCTAAACCCAACCTAAACCAACTGTGGGCAGCTAGGAGCCACACGCAGCTGCTTCAGGTCAGCTTTCCCTGTCCNAACCCAACCTAAACCAACTGTGGGCAGCTAGGAGCCACACGCAGCTGCTTCAGGTCAGCTTTCCCTGTCCTCACAAAATCCAAACAGCGTTTACAGATGCCTTTGCTGATATCCAGTCTCTCCAGGGACCAAACATTGCAGTAGCAAGGAAGTAGAGGAAATAAGATACCCTTCCCAAATTTATTCCAAAAATGTTGTCTGGGGAACAACAAGGCAAGTATACACAGGAAAGAAAAACAGCACTCGAAAGATTTAAGAAAGGGGCTAAAAGACCTTTGCCTGTCCAACACAGCAAAAACTCAACACCCAAACCAAAAACGACTAATACTTCAGAACTCTGTGACTTGTTTTCAAGGAATACACATCCATGGTGATTCTCAAACTGGGGTACATGATCAGAATNTTTTTAAAAAAAAAAAAAAAAAAAAAAAAACAAACCCAAGAAATGCAGAACACTGCAACATTTATAACTGCAAAGTTTAAAATCATTAGCACAGGATTTCCAGTGATAGTTCAAGTCCATCTACAGTGCAGCCAAGTATCTTTAAATCTCCAAGATTCACCTTTTCAACTACAAATAACAATGCTTATTTACCCCTACCCTAGTGAGTAAAGCAACTTCTCACTCCAGCTTCATCTCATTATTTTTCATTTCCTTCTCCTACTTTTACTTTCTACCTGCATCTCTCCATATTTTGTCAAAGAAGTCAACCTGAAAAGCTGCTCAGCCCTAACCCTTGCTCTTGTATTTTGGGGAATCCAGGGTGGCACATTAACTCCAGCCATAATGGTAACATACTACACACATTTTGGGAAGAAAAAAAAAAAAAAAAAGCTCACTGATTTGTGAAGACTAAAAGAACTGCCTCAAGTTTATTGCATTTTCTAATCATAATGCAAATTACGTTGGACTGAGATTTCTGGCATGCTGCTAACAGGAAAATTCTGCCTTATAATTTGGCCTCTGGTGGTTGTGGCATTTAAAATGCAATAAACACATCCCAGAAGCCCTCTGCAGATGTATCGTGAACACCAAGTATAGGCCCCTTGTTCCATGAAAAGAAACAAAGAAAACAGACAGCTGAGAGTCAGATAATGTGGAGTGAAAAACAACAACGAGAATGACCAAAAAAAAAACCAAAACAAAACCCACAACTCAGCTTTGCCCCAAATGTTCTGTTAGCTATTAGGTGATAGCCAATTTTTCTGCTCAGCATTAATAGCCCTGAAAAACTAAAACCCAAGAGGGCCCCTCGTCGAGCCAGCTTAATGAAGAACATATTTCAAGGTCTCTTCTCCCCTGCCACGGGAGAACAAGTCTTCACCTGAATGGATGTGACGGCAGAGTTCGCCTCGGTGCCTTTAAAATGAACTAAACAAGGTCTCATACATATTTATCACCCTGACATGTGATTCTGCTGCCTGAACAAACAAGATCACTACACTGCCATCTTAGTGGCTTGGAGAACTTGGAGTGAAAGAAGGCAGCCTCAGATTCTGGCGTACAGGCTTGAGAAGGGGACTGGACATCTACGCCCACTTCTAATGCCTGCGGACAAGCCTGCCCTCCACAGACGCAGCCTTGAAGGGACTGAAGCAGGGCACGCTGCAGAAGAAAACCTGCCTCTGTTCGGATGCGAATGGCCGGAGAAACTACCACTCCAGGTGGAGGGGAGGGGAGAGAGGAGGTACAGGAATGTAAGCCTTTGTCTAGGTCAACGGGCAGATTCAGGGACTTCTCGCAAGCCTTACTCTGTTTCATTCCTGTGCAAACACAGATGGAAGAATAATGCTATTACAGAACAGCCTTCTGAACGGCTCAGCTCTGTATCACTTGGCAATGGCGGCTTCAGCAGTGGTTTTTGCCCACAACTTCCTTCCTTCCCTCCATATATCATCTTTCCACAGATGCTAGGAATCTGCAACTGCTGCAATTCCCGGAGGCGTTCTCACCTCAGGGACCAAGTCAATAATAGTAACAATAAGTCGTGCCACTTAACAAGAGATCCCGAAAACTTTTGTTCTTAAGTGCTTTCCGCCATCAATAAGAAAAATGTGTCTCCTCAGTAAGAGAATGAGTACAATCATTTTTATTATATTAATAGCTACAGTGGCATTATTTTCTGAGGGCCAGATCCAATTTCAAATGTGACTCTATAGTACAAGACTACAAACTTATTTGTTATTTTAAGGTCTAAAGTTTGAAAATAGGATTAGAGTGAAAACATTCAGAGAGGTATATAATATTTGGTACTCCTATCTCAGTCCTATTCCAGGCTTTTAAATAAAGGAAAAAAAAATTCATTAACTTTTGGCAGCAGTATTGGTGGAGAAAAGTGTAGGCAACAATTGAACAGGGCTTCCCAAGAGCAGGAAGTGAATCTGATGCTTTGGGCTTACATAAAAGCAAGTGAGAAAATCCACAGGGGCTAAAATCTCTATACATCTCAGCAACAATAGGTCTTCCAGTTGATATTGGTGACTGGTGCTTAACTGTTAGCCAGAGGAATTAGGGTTGTTTTTTTTAAAGAGTGGCCAGTGGAATGAATCGTATCACAGCTGACAAGACAGTTAAGCCAATAATAAGAGCATTTTGTTTATGCTAGCTCTAAATGAACAATCTGGGTAGTCCAGAATCTTCCTGACTTTGCAAGGGGCTCCAATGCACTGCAGTCTATGCGGTCCATGATAAACAGATGCAGTTATGATAGTGAAACCTAGTAAGACCCTGCAGGACCACCCCAGGGATAGACCTTCATCTTACCCCCACCCCCCGCCTTGGCCCCTGCCTCTTGTTTNCACTGCAGTCTATGCGGTCCATGATAAACAGATGCAGTTATGATAGTGAAACCTAGTAAGACCCTGCAGGACCACCCCAGGGATAGACCTTCATCTTACCCCCACCCCCTGCCTTGGCCCCTGCCTCTTGTTTGTAGAAAAGCTTTAAATTTGTTCTTTTGGGGGGGGGGGGATTTGCTCTTTTGTTACAGAGCAGATTTAATTAGAGAAGTGAGAAAATAGTCAAGCAAGACAAAATAATAATAGTTAAGCCATACAACAAAGACAAAGACCTTTATTTTATTTCCTCCTCAGGGCTATAAATAATATCCTGAGCCATGTCCTTGAGTTGTTGTGCAGATACTAAAACCCCCACTAGGTGGAAGAAGTTAGCTGCATGCTGACCACCAGTATACATAAATCCCAGACTGGTTGGAAGCAGAAGACTGATGGCTGAGATTCCTGAAACATCACTATTTCCTCACCATCAACCCATCAGAGAATTGGGCATGAGCTGATCATGTACCCTGTGTCTCTCTCCCCTCAATGTCTTTCCAAACCCTTCGCGAAAAGCCATTGAGGAGCTCCTGTCTTTTGAGCACAAGCTGCCCATTCTCCTTGTTTGGTGCCCTGCAGTAAACTTAGTACTTTCTTTCACCACAGCCCCGTCAGTGGACCAGCTCTGGTGCACATCAGGTAAGCAGACCCCAGTCTGGTTTGGTAACAACTGCAAGACTGTGAGCTCTCAAGTTCAGTGATACAGCTGGAGGTTTCAAAACATAAGGACAAAATAGGTATTTTTAAATTTTTCTTCTTAGGAAGTAAGATATTTTCTAATTATAAAAGTAATGGATGTTGCCTCCACAAACTGAGAAGCAAAGGAGCACAAGAAAATTAACATCCCTAAGCTCAGCACCCAAGTATAATCACAGCCAACATTCCAGAGAATAGTCTTTTAGACTTTTTTTTTTCCTAGCATTGATATTAAAAACCAAATTCTGATGAAGAATTTGATCACAAAACATTTCTTATACACTTTAATTACAAACTATGATTAAGCAACAAACATCTCTTCAAGGCATTCCGGAGCTGAATTTAGTTCTAGCGTAGGCTTGGCATTAGACTAGAAGGCTCCTTTTTAGGACAGTTCTTATCAGTCAAGTCATCGACCCCATGGTCCAGGCTCAGAAGGAAGCAGATTTTTCAGACAAAGTCTTTGCAAAACCAAGGTATCTACCTAGCAGATGTATATAAAATAAAGGAGAAAAACTGCCTGCTGGTTTGTGCCTGTGTCTTTGTCTGCTTTAAACAGGATTAACATATTTGGAGGTGTTGAACCTATCTTCCAAACATGATCTTTTAACAGGGCAAAGAGATTTCTATTCATCTACTTAAATACATTTGATTCAGTTTTTAAAGGTATTGGATACCATCTGTATCACAGCAGATAGAAGGAGGTAAGTCCTTTATAGTAATAATCTCATTTTGTTCTCAAGACCAAAGAATTCCTTTGAAATGCACATAAAAGCAACGCTCACTATCAAAGACAACAGCCATAGCACAAGCCACAAAACCAAAACTGCTCCATAAATAGCCTCTACGCGGCCTCTGGGTGAAAAATGTTAAACACTTCCCTGGTGAACACGTCAATTTACTCCTCTGTCCATCAGTGTCACCAGCAGCACGGTTTCTCTTAGTAGGCTATCATAACAAGTTCTTATCCAGAAGCAAGCATCCTAGAGAGTCATATTAAAGTAATTACACAGTGGGAAAAGTCTATTGGTACCAATTACTCTAAAAATCTTCCAGATGGAGATTAGTTCTACCACACTGGGTGGCAGAAAATGTGAGGCTCCAACAAAGGACTGGCTAAAATCCTTCAGGAAAGCCCGGGGGATGGGTGCTGCAGGCCTACAGCCCTTCTTTCCAGCAGTTATACAAGAGCCTTCCAGCTGGCCAAAGGTACAGGGATTCACCACAAAACGCGTGCAGTTGATCCCTGGTGTCTAAAGTGAGGGATCACTATTCATGTCACAGTAGGCATAGCTCTGGAGCTTGCCAGAGACCTCAACCTCACACTATCTGCTGTCCGTGTCTTTTCCAAAGTCTTAGGAAGAACCAGGAGCATGGAATAAAGGGGTTATTTCTTGTGGATTCAGTTTCAGTTTGAAAAAGTTCTTGGGGATGGGTGGTGAGAATGGTTGCACAACAGTGTGAGTGCACTTAATGCCACTGAATTACACTCTCAAAACTGGCTGCAACGGCAAGGTTTACGTCTATGTTATAGATACTTTTGTGAAAGTCGCTCAGTCGTGTCCCACTCTTTGCCAGTCCGTGGACTGTACAGTCCACGGAATTCTCCAGGCTAGAATACTGGAGTGGGGAGCCATTCCCTTCTCCTGGGGACCTTCCCAATCCAGGGATCAAACCCAGGTCTCCCACATTACAGGTGGATTCTTTACCAGCTGAGCTATGAGTGAAGCCCAAGGGTACCAGAGTGGACAGCCTACCCCTTCTCCAGCGGATCTTCCCGACCCAGAACTCAGACCAGAGGCTCCTGCATTTTATTCCTATATACACATATGGAATTCCCTTACATAGGGATTCCCTGATGACTCTGTGGGTAAAGAATCTGCCTGCAATGCAGGAGATGCAGGAGACATGGGTTCAGTCCCTGGGTCTGGAAAATCCCCTGGAGGAGGAAATGGCAACCTGCTCCAGCATTCTTGCCTGAAAACTCCCATAGACAGAGGAGCCTGCTGGGCTACAGTTTAAAGGGTCACAAAGAGTCAGACATACAGAGACTAAGCTCGCTCGCTCGCTCGCTCTCTCTCTGTGTATATATATATATATATATATATATATATATAAAGTAAAGTCACTCAGTCGTGTCCGACTCTGCGACTCCATGGACTGTAGCCCACCAGGCTCCTCCATCCATGGAATTTTCTAGGCAAGAGTACTGGAGTGGGTTGCCATTTCCTTCTCCAGGGGATCTTCCTGTCCCAGGGATCAAACCAGGGTCCCACATTGCGGGCAGATGCTTTACCATCTGAGCCACCAATGAGCCACCAATGAGCCACCAATATGTCTCTGAGACATGAATATATTTATATATATATAAAATATATGAAAAGAAAATCTAGGAACCAAGCAGGGATTCATGTGTCAGAGACATGCTGACCATCCATTTGCCCAGGTTCTACAAGTGGGATTACTAGTGAGCTACAGATCCACCTAGAACTCCCCGAACAACAGACTCACATCCTCGTACTGAACACTTTGTTTTGACTGAGGGTGAGCGTAAGACTCAGCCATGTGAAGACCAGGGCTCCACATTATAAACTACTTTGGATAACATTTTTTCGCATTGTCCAGTTTGTATTAATGTATTACCCAGTCTCTTCAGAAAGATCTATGCCCCTCAAAAAATTTAAGTTTTTAATATATGAAAAATTTTCTCCTGACCAAGTAAAACTATTTCTTTTAATGTAAGAATTCTGAAAAAATAATCTGGAAAAAATAATAATCTGAAAAAATAATTCTGAAAAAAAAACTACATTTCTCCAAGTTATAGCTTTATTTATAAGATGTTCAGAGCTTAAATTTTAAGTTCAAACCTTCTTATGCCAAATATATTACTATAATTAATGTCTTTCTGTTGCACATGGCTCTTAGGCATTCTCTCTATCCAGTAGCTTGCTTTCAGGGACATCAATGTGCTTGGAAAGAAGGTGGGTCATGATAAGAAGCTAATGAGAGGCTAGTTTTAACTATACATTACAGAACAACTCAATGAAAATGAGCCTTTCTAGAGAAAAAGAAAGCATGATCTGGCTAGGATATTGACTGCTTTATAATGTACTTTAATCAAAGATTCCAAATACCAATGACTATGCAAGTTGAAAACAAAAAAATATTTCTCAAAGTGTTAAAAATTAGTGCATCTGATTATACACAAAACTCAGAAAAGGAAGCCTTAAAGCAACATGCAGAATAATTAGTCTAATGCTGCCAAGGTGGGATAAGAGTCAAAAGTCAAACTAATCTTCTATCTCATTTTTCCCCTAAATCAGAATGCACAGGAATAAAGAAAACATCTCAACACAGAAATTCCACCATAAATCTCCGCTAGATAAACTGACCGAGGATCTCTATCCTTCACATTCCAACAGCTACCATATAAATCAAATTTTGTACAAGATTATAGTGGTATCTTTATTCAATAATTAGGTAGGAAAATAAGAATAAAAAGATGGGTAAAAGGTGCCTGGACCACTGCATGGTCTTAACACTAAAGTTTCAGATGTGTATAAGAGACAGGGAGCTCCTGTCTTGAGCACAAGCTGCCCATTCTCCTTGTTTGGTGCCCTGCAGTAAACTTTGTACTTTCTTTCACCACAGCCCCGTCAGTGGACCAGCTCTGGTGCACATCAGGTAAGCAGACCCCAGTCTGGTTTGGTAACAACTGCAAGACTGTGAGCTCTCAAGTTCAGTGATACAGCTGGAGGTTTCAAAACATAAGGACAAAATAGGTATTTTTAAATTTTTCTTCTTAGGAAGTAAGATATTTTCTAATTATAAAAGTAATGGATGTTGCCTCCACAAACTGAGAAGCAAAGGAGCACAAGAAAATTAACATCCCTAAGCTCAGCACCCAAGTATAATCACAGCCAACATTCCAGAGAATAGTCTTTTAGACTTTTTTTTTTCCTAGCATTGATATTAAAAACCAAATTCTGATGAAGAATTTGATCACAAAACATTTCTTATACACTTTAATTACAAACTATGATTAAGCAACAAACATCTCTTCAAGGCATTCCGGAGCTGAATTTAGTTCTAGCGTAGGCTTGGCATTAGACTAGAAGGCTCCTTTTTAGGACAGTTCTTATCAGTCAAGTCATCGACCCCATGGTCCAGGCTCAGAAGGAAGCAGATTTTTCAGACAAAGTCTTTGCAAAACCAAGGTATCTACCTAGCAGATGTATATAAAATAAAGGAGAAAAACTGCCTGCTGGTTTGTGCCTGTGTCTTTGTCTGCTTTAAACAGGATTAACATATTTGGAGGTGTTGAACCTATCTTCCAAACATGATCTTTTAACAGGGCAAAGAGATTTCTATTCATCTACTTAAATACATTTGATTCAGTTTTTAAAGGTATTGGATACCATCTGTATCACAGCAGATAGAAGGAGGTAAGTCCTTTATAGTAATAATCTCATTTTGTTCTCAAGACCAAAGAATTCCTTTGAAATGCACATAAAAGCAACGCTCACTATCAAAGACAACAGCCATAGCACAAGCCACAAAACCAAAACTGCTCCATAAATAGCCTCTACGCGGCCTCTGGGTGAAAAATGTTAAACACTTCCCTGGTGAACACGTCAATTTACTCCTCTGTCCATCAGTGTCACCAGCAGCACGGTTTCTCTTAGTAGGCTATCATAACAAGTTCTTATCCAGAAGCAAGCATCCTAGAGAGTCATATTAAAGTAATTACACAGTGGGAAAAGTCTATTGGTACCAATTACTCTAAAAATCTTCCAGATGGAGATTAGTTCTACCACACTGGGTGGCAGAAAATGTGAGGCTCCAACAAAGGACTGGCTAAAATCCTTCAGGAAAGCCCGGGGGATGGGTGCTGCAGGCCTACAGCCCTTCTTTCCGGCAGTTATACAAGAGCCTTCCAGCTGGCCAAAGGTACAGGGATTCATCACAAAACGCGTGCAGTTGATCCCTGGTGTCTAAAGTGAGGGATCACTATTCATGTCACAGTAGGCATAGCTCTGGAGCTTGCCAGAGACCTCAACCTCACACTATCTGCTGTCCGTGTCTTTTCCAAAGTCTTAGGAAGAACCAGGAGCATGGAATAAAGGGGTTATTTCTTGTGGATTCAGTTTCAGTTTGAAAAAGTTCTTGGGGATGGGTGGTGAGAATGGTTGCACAACAGTGTGAGTGCACTTAATGCCACTGAATTACACTCTCAAAACTGGCTGCAACGGCAAGGTTTACGTCTATGTTATAGATACTTTTGTGAAAGTCGCTCAGTCGTGTCCCACTCTTTGTGAGTCCGTGGACTGTACAGTCCACGGAATTCTCCAGGCTAGAATACTGGAGTGGGGAGCCATTCCCTTCTCCTGGGGACCTTCCCAATCCAGGGATCAAACCCAGGTCTCCCACATTACAGGTGGATTCTTTACCAGCTGAGCTATGAGTGAAGCCCAAGGGTACCAGAGTGGACAGCCTACCCCTTCTCCAGCGGATCTTCCCGACCCAGAACTCAGACCAGAGGCTCCTGCATTTTATTCCTATATACACATATGGAATTCCCTTACATAGGGATTCCCTGATGACTCTGTGGGTAAAGAATCTGCCTGCAATGCAGGAGATGCAGGAGACATGGGTTCAGTCCCTGGGTCTGGAAAATCCCCTGGAGGAGGAAATGGCAACCTGCTCCAGCATTCTTGCCTGAAAACTCCCATAGACAGAGGAGCCTGCTGGGCTACAGTTTAAAGGGTCACAAAGAGTCAGACATACAGAGACTAAGCTCGCTCGCTCGCTCGCTCTCTCTCTGTGTATATATATATATATATATATATATATATATAAAGTAAAGTCACTCAGTCGTGTCCGACTCTGCGACTCCATGGACTGTAGCCCACCAGGCTCCTCCATCCATGGAATTTTCTAGGCAAGAGTACTGGAGTGGGTTGCCATTTCCTTCTCCAGGGGATCTTCCCGTCCCAGGGATCAAACCAGGGTCCCACATTGCGGGCAGATGCTTTACCATCTGAGCCACCAGGGAATCATATATATCTATATGTCTCTGAGACATGAATATATATATATATATATAAAAAATATATGAAAAGAAAATCTAGGAACCAAGCAGGGATTCATGTGTCAGAGACATGCTGACCATCCATTTGCCCAGGTTCTACAAGTGGGATTACTAGTGAGCTACAGATCCACCTAGAACTCCCCGAACAACAGACTCACATCCTCGTACTGAACACTTTGTTTTGACTGAGGGTGAGCGTAAGACTCAGCCATGTGAAGACCAGGGCTCCACATTATAAACTACTTTGGATAACATTTTTTCGCATTGTCCAGTTTGTATTAATGTATTACCCAGTCTCTTCAGAAAGATCTATGCCCCTCAAAAAATTTAAGTTTTTAATATATGAAAAATTTTCTCCTGACCAAGTAAAACTATTTCTTTTAATGTAAGAATTCTGAAAAAATAATCTGGAAAAAATAATAATCTGAAAAAATAATTCTGAAAAAAAAACTACATTTCTCCAAGTTATAGCTTTATTTATAAGATGTTCAGAGCTTAAATTTTAAGTTCAAACCTTCTTATGCCAAATATATTACTATAATTAATGTCTTTCTGTTGCACATGGCTCTTAGGCATTCTCTCTATCCAGTAGCTTGCTTTCAGGGACATCAATGTGCTTGGAAAGAAGGTGGGTCATGATAAGAAGCTAATGAGAGGCTAGTTTTAACTACACATTACAGAACAACTCAATGAAAATGAGCCTTTCTAGAGAAAAAGAAAGCATGATCTGGCTAGGATATTGACTGCTTTATAATGTACTTTAATCAAAGATTCCAAATACCAATGACTATGCAAGTTGAAAACAAAAAAATATTTCTCAAAGTGTTAAAAATTAGGGCATCTGATTATACACAAAACTCAGAAAAGGAAGCCTTAAAGCAACATGCAGAATAATTAGTCTAATGCTGCCAAGGTGGGATAAGAGTCAAAAGTCAAACTAATCTTCTATCTCATTTTTCCCCTAAATCAGAATGCACAGGAATAAAGAAAACATCTCAACACAGAAATTCCACCATAAATCTCCGCTAGATAAACTGACCGAGGATCTCTATCCTTCACATTCCAACAGCTACCATATAAATCAAATTTTGTACAAGATTATAGTGGTTATCTTTATTCAATAATTAGGTAGGAAAATAAGAATAAAAAGATGGGTAAAAGGTGCCTGGACCACTGCATGGTCTTAACACTAAAGTTTCTGGTCTCTTCTTCTAACATTTGATATGTTAGAAGGTAAGAGAAGAATTTAGGATGGTTTTTTAAGGCTCCAAATATCCTTTTGCTATAATCTCATTAGAATACATATTTCGATCAAATTAATGAGTGAAATTATTAGTAATGCCAGTGAATAAAAAATACAAGGAAAGATTTCTACCTTTTACAGCCATCTGAAAAAAATACCAATAATAGTTCTCTTTGGATAATTTTACACCTATTCAGTATTTTGGACATGTTGTGTTAAATAATGAAAACTCAATGTCCCACTTGTTCCCAAGTTCATACTAAATAACCTGCATGATATTTGTCCTAAACAAATCTTACTTTTGTAATTTACTAGTAAGCTTCAAGGAGAGGAAAACAAAACAAACAAGAGGGGAAGGTAGAAAAATCTAACTAGAAAAATTAATATTTCTGTATGTTTTGTGCATTGTCTTCTATACACTGTTAGTCATTGATGTTAAGTTTCAACATTTGTTATGTGCTCAGTAACATATTACTCACCCATCTGAACACAACTCATTGTGCATAATTTTAACTATCACAGATACATATATTTTTCTCCCTTCAAAGTGGCATTTCCCTTTGTATCTTCATATGTAAGTACAAAAGACCTACTTCTGATTGCCAAAAATGTCCATATATTCATTATAGATTCAACATAAAAGGAGAAAGAAATTTCACATTTGGTGTTAACTCTCTTAATCCCAAAATACTGCATACATCATTGACTCCTGCACTAAGGCCTCAGGATCATCAGCAATTTCTTAAAATGGTCAGGGTATAAAACATCTTACCTCACCTCAGCAGATGAGCTGGAAACCACAGTCTTGAGTATTATACTGCTGCCATCTTCACCTAGGTATTTTAATCTCTAAAGAATTTTAGCTACAACCTCATCAGCAAATGTTTCAAGCAAAGTGCTAGATCAAAGTCATTTCTTTCCCCCTAGGGAAGAAAACAGGCAGGGAAGATAAGAGGGGAGAAAAGGTAATTTACCTGCATCAATTTTCTGGAGAGCTCATTAGTGAGGAACTCTTCTTCCTTCTCGTAATTTACAGCAAGGGTTTCTTTCTCCTTCTGCAAAGCTTGAATTTTCTTGAATAAAGTGTTACTTATGAATTCTTCTTCCTGCTCAGCCCGGGCTTGCTGTTAAAATTTTCAAAAAAAGACAAAAACAAAACAAAAATACGTTAAGCAAATAGGAATTTACTAATTGAAATATAGTTCTTACTTTCAGAAAGGGCGCCCATTTTAATTACAGCTCTATTTTTAACTGTGAACCAATATACCCCAAGATGACAAAACAGAGGAATTGAGTAGCAACCGTAAAAGTAAATCTGTTACCCCAAAGGGACTTCCTGTACTATCATCTTAAATGAATAGTGTGTCAGTTGCTCAGTTGTGTCTGACTCTTTATGACCCCTTGGACTGTAGCCTGCTAGGCTCCTCTGTCCATGGGATTCTCCAGGCAAAAATACTGGAGTGGGTAGCCATTCCCTTTTCCAGGGGATCTTCCCAACTCACCGGTCGAACCCAGGTCTCCTGCATTGCAGGTAGATTCTTTACTATCTGAGCCACCAGGCAAGCTCTATTAAGGAGATATTTCAAATAACTTAACAAAGATGGTTTGCAGTTTTTAGAAGCTATCCCAAATCAATCACCAGAATACAGAAAGCTCCTTCTCCTATGGCAGACAGGTCCAATGCTGCGGTATACATATCAATTCATGACAACTCTCCACAAGTCTCCTCATTCGAAGGGTTCAGAGTTAAAACACCTAGGTAACATCTTTTACTGAAGCAAAGAAGTACCATTTATCAAAGTAAAATCATGTCACCTCTTCAAGATGTTACTGAAAGGGTTTGGATATGAAATTTGAAAAGCAATACAGATAGACATAGGTGAATTTACATGTTCATTAAATACTTATTGGAAGGAAATATAGCAAACAGCTAAAAAGTAGCTGTTGCAAAGAGTCCAGGGGATGAAAGACAAGGATGGATGAGAGGAGTATCATTTTTCACTTATTTATTTCCCTACTGGGAATTTTTTGGAGGTGAGGGCAAGGACAGGCATTACTAAATGTTAAAAACAGAAGAAAAGGGAGTCAGGCATCATTCAATGGAGATGAAAATATTCTCCCATAGATTTCTTTCTCCATCTGTGTTTTAACAGAATAAACAGAAAAACCTAGTCATCCTTGCAGGAAACCAATTTTTTTTAGAAAATGGGGGTTTGTTCTAAATGGACTCAACTCTCTTCAAAGTATCTTTTAAGCTGCAACGTTTTGATGCATGAGTTCCCCGTAACGCAGTCCTATTTCATCGGCCAAGTCCAAGAAGGAAAGAACTGCAGCAATTCCAAGCCTCTAACATCTGTCACTTATACAAGACAAAGACAGCCAGAGGGCAAGAGAAGAAAGGGCACCTACCTGAAACAATCGCCACCTTTTACTGTAAAAGGTCCGGCAGCCACTCCCAACTCTCCAGGCTGGGCTGGCTGGGATTGGCCACCCCCACCTGGAGAGCCCTGGTTTCTGGGGAGTTCATCCTCCCTGCTCCCCATCATAGGCAGGAAGGACGCCAGTGCCTGGAACTGCCTGCCAAGCAAATCTACCATGTGTATGTAGTACTAAGACTGAAAAAAGAGCTGCATAGAAAAAGGAAGCTTAGGGAAGAGGTCTGGCTCTCCAGTTCTTTAAGACATCATCTGGCATAGGCCAGGAGAAGTAAGCAACAAAGAACACATCACTCAGCTAATAAGGCTTTATGAACAGCCAAGCGCACCTAGGGAGCAGGCTGGAAGTTCCCAGGGTTCCCTTACACNTGGGTCCTCAGCAGAGAAAGTGCTGAGTCCTAACCACTGGACTGCCAGGGAAGTCCCAAGTTAATTTTTATTCACCAATTCATTCTCAGCTTCATAGGGGTTCGCTGTATAAATAGGTAAGATTTTTAAAAGGAAAAGAGATATGAATGGTCATGGGCAGGGGAAGAGTCTTAAGAGTCAAATAAAGTTAAAAGTAGTACAGATGCTCATCGACAGGTCCTATGCATTTTGAAAATCTAGCTCTGACTGTCCTAGCAGCCTAGCAGTTGGTATGGCCTGAAAGCTGAAGAGCTTTACTTGGTATTAAGACCTAAGAAAACAGTGTCATCTTTGAGTCCCCAGAAAGGGGACACAGTATGACTGGGTGGATAGCAGCCTCAAAAATATTCTCGCTCTCATGTCCTTGCTCCTGGGAGGTGCAACACGGAATACTTAGGCATGAAGTGGCCTGATATTTGAAACCTCCTTTCAGATGGCTGGGCAAAAGGAAACCGACAGAGAGAGGAAGGGAGGAATGGAGAGGCTTATGTGATAGAATCCTATGTTAAAAATTGGTGAGCTCAGGTGAGCAGTATAAAGGTGTTCATTGCCCTAATCTACATGTTTTGTTTGGACGCACAGCTTGTCGGACCAACCAGGGATCGAACCCGGGCCCACAGCAGTGAAAGCAGAGTCTTAACCACTAGACAGCCAGGGAATTCCCTGATCTGTCTACATTTTAATTAAAAAAAAANATAGGAAACTGACAGAGAGAGGAAGGGAGGAATGGAGGCTTATGTGATAGAATCCTACGTTAAAAATTGGTGAGCTCAGGTGAGCAATATAAAGGTGTTCATTGCCCTGATCTACATGTTTTGTTTGGACGCACAGCTTGCGGGACCAACCAGGGATCGAACCCGGGCCCACAGCAGTGAAAGCACAGAGTCTTAACCACTAGACAGCCAGGGAATTCCCTGATCTGTCTACATTTTAATTAAAAAAAAAAAAAAAAAAAGATATCAGTAGGAAAAAGAAAAAAAGGGATATATTGTTACCCCCAGAGTACAGTGAGTAACAGGGATTCTAAAGGGTCATATCAAGTTAGTAATTGGCGGGGTTCACTACGCATGGTGCTCTCTCTCCATTTCTCTGTTCCAGCAATGCCCTCAGGATCCTAGGCTTTGAGTTCAGACACTATGAGTCTTTGCAACATACACTACATCAGTTCTGCAAAAGACTGAAGTCTAGCTATGAATGTAAATGTGATAGTGAAGCTGGGGGACTGGGAAGGGAGATAAACGTACCATTTTATGATCGCCAAGGGAGGGATAGCACTGACACCTTGCAAAGGGTCAAAAACAGACACACTTGGACGCAGCTGATGACCCAGCTTGTCTCGAGCAATACTAGAAGCAGGGCTAGCACTTTTACGGGAGCCGCCACGTCACGTGGCTCTGTTTNGCACCGTTTTATGATCGCCAAGGGAGGGATAGCACTGACACCTTGCAAAGGGTCAAAAACAGATACACTTGGACGCAGCTGATGACCCAACTTGTCTCGAGCAATACTAGAAGCAGGGCTAGCACTTTTACGGGAGCCGCCACATCACGTGGCTCTGTTTTTACAAATCCAGGCTTCCTTCTCCCTCTCTTTGCATGGTCCTTTTCTGTCAACTGAACATGTGTAAGCACAAGTTAATGATGCTGCTGCTGCTGATGCTGCTGCTAAGTCGCTCCAGTCATGTCTGACCCTGTGCAACCCCATAAATGGCAGCCCACCAGGCTCCCCGGTCCCTGGGATTCTCCAGGCAAAAACACCGGAGTAGGTTGCCATTTCCTTCTCCAAAGCATGAAAGCGAAAAGTGAAAGTGAAGTCACTCTTCGCGACCCCATGAACTGCAGCTTCTAGGCTCCTCCGCCCATGGGATTTTCCAGGCAAGAGTACTGGAGTGGGGTGCCATTGCCTTCTCCCAAGTTAATGATAGGAGACTATTATTAATTAGAAAGTTTTATTGAGACATTGCTCAAATTATAAGTCCTGTCTGACCAAACTGTAATATTAAGAGTGTTCCTTTTACTGGTTCGATTTATATAATTTGGAGTGAATTCAACTGATTATGTATGTAATGAGGAAATCCACTTTTAAGTGCCCTAAGATATATTTGAGAACATGGAGCTAAGATTCCTATCATGACACTGAATTGATGGAGATCGGAGTACAGCTCGTTTTGTGAAACTGAACCTATATTGTAAATCAATTATATGCCAATACAAATTTTAAAAATGAAACAACCACTGACTTTGTACACGCTACACACCAGATAAAGTGTAATGTGTCAATGTCAGAGTTCAAAACCTTCAAACTTCTGAAGAGAGCCTCAAACTCTGAACAAATTTCCTAATGTTTCCTAGCATTTTACAAAGACCATCACCTCTTTCTGTCACTTGAAGCAGGAGGTCACACTAGTGACAAGTCTTGAGTGGTATTCCAAAAACATTGAAAGTTTTGAACTTTCAATATCTAGCAATTCACAGGTTCTTAGTAAAAGGAGAGTTTGGTCATAAAAGTCATGTGTTCACTTCATCTCTGTTCTCTCACTGACTTCTACATTGTTGAGACAAAAGAAGAGTTTTCAGTGCTAAGTTTAGGGGTGAGGTAGGTAAGTAACATGACAGTTATTCTGAAGGAAAACCAATCCCTTCAAAACTCAATAAAGAATAAAAGAAAGAGATAAAGAAAAGGTCAAAACACATAAGGGCGTGAAAAGAAGAAAGGATAACAAGTGCACAGAGATGACAATCAGCCAAATGTGGCTTAAAACTGCCCAAGTGAATACACAAGAGCATTTAGGAACACAGACTCGAACTCAGGCTTCCCTGATGCTTCAGTGGCAAGAATCTGCCTGCCGACGCAGAAGATACAGGTTTGATCCCTGATCCAGGAAGATCCCACATACTGTGAAGCCACCACGTCTGTGTGCCATAGCTACTGAGCCTGCGCTCCCTAACAGGAGAAACCACCAACATGAGAAGCCCACACATTGCAACTACAGGAGCTTCTGCTCAAAGCAACGAAAGAAAAGTCTGCGCAGCAATGAGACCTAGCACAGCCAAAAATAAATAGATGAAATTATCTTTATATAAAGAACACACACTCTTTCAGACTCCCTTGGTGGTCCAGTGGTTAAGAATTTGCCTTGATGTGCAGGGGGAGCGGGTTCAATCCCCGGTCGATGAACTAAGATTCCATATGCCACTGAGCAACTAAGCCTGCGTGCCTCAGCTACTGAGCCTGCACGCTCTGGAGCCTGTGTGCCACAACTAGACAGCCTGTGTGCTGCAACTACTGAGCCCCTGCCACAACTAGAGAGTACGTGAGCCCCAACAGAAGGTTCCCCATGCTGCAACTAAAGATCCCACGTGCCGAAACTAAGACCCAACACAGCCAAATAAACATTTTAAATAAATAAGAAAACATCAAACCTACTCAGAAAAAAAAAAAAAAAGAAGCCATACTCCTTGAATCTATAATTCCAACCCCTAGATATTTATTCCATAAATACTCACCAACTATTGCTAAGATTTATGCAAATATATTTTAAAAAGAATGTTTACTGTAGGGAATTTCCTGGCAGTCCAGTGGGTAAAACTCGGGCTTTCACTGCTATGGATCCAGGCTCAATCCTGGTAGAAGAACTAAGATCCCATAAGCTGAGTGTGCTAAAGATGCCTTAGTCATGTCCGACTCTTTGCAACCCCATGGACTGTAGCCCTGCAGGCTCCTCTGTCCATGGGCTTCTCCAGGCAAGAATACTGGAGTGGGGTGCCACGCCCTCTTCCACAGGATCATCCCCACCCAGGGACTGAACCCAGGTCTCTTATGTCTCCTGCGTTGGCAGGCAGGTTCCTTACCACTAGTGCCACCTGGGAAGCCCCATAAGCTGTGCAGTGTCGCTAAATAAACAAATATTACAGGTGCACCCCCCCAAAAAAAAAATCAAAGAAAACAATGTTTACTGTGGTTTTGTTTGTAAAAAAGCAAACGACTGGAAAAAGTTGCAAGTGGAAGAGTTGCAGAAATACAGAGCTCCCATTTCATAGAACCCTTAGGAATGAGTGTGCGGTCGGTCAACCAGTTGACTCTGCGACCCCATGGACTGGAACCCGTTATAGGGAGCCCTTTATAAGAATGAGGCAGCTCTATGGCCAACAGGGAGGAACTCATGAGACCGCTGCTAAGTGCAAAAAGCTGTCTCTGCTGTGTCTCTGTTCCCAGAGACAGAACAGCATTACAGCGTGCGCCCACTTCTGTGTATGGCTTAAGGGGGACCACAGAGGCCCACAGGTGCATCTGTATAAAACATATCCAGAAAAAAACCCTTAAGAAACTGCCTAAGAAACTAGTGACAGCATTTATGTCTATGAGGACAAACTAGGGTCCACAACAGGGGGGACCTATCTTTGATTTTTATGTGGCTTGATTTCTAAAAGCACCAACTATGTAACTTTTTAAACCCATCTTTCTTAAAAAAATAAATAAATAAAACCATGTATGTTTTTTCAGAATGAACATGGAGCCTGTGCATTTTCTATCAGTGAAAGAGGGGCCTCAGATGACCTCCACAAAGCAAACAGCAGTAGAGAGCTCAGCCCTGGGGACAAAGCGTGAACAGTTAGTAAGAGTTAATGACGCAGGACTTTTCCCGGTGGTCCAGGGGCCAAGACTCTGTACTCCCAAAGCAGGAGGCCCAGGTTCGATCCCTGATCAAGGCACTAGATTCCACATGCCACAGCTGAAGATCCTGCATGCCGCAGTGAAGATCAAGGATCCCAAGTGACAGGTCCTAGAGGTAGCAATTGGGATCCTCAATCGTCTCTGAGGTGTGAGGGATCCAGTTTTCTGACCCGGGATGGAACCTGGGGCTCCTGCACTGGGAGCATAGTCGTACTTGCAACTAAGACCCAGCACAGCCAAAATGGAAAATAATATTTAAAATAATAATATTTAATGATGGAAGGGAGAAAAGAAAGAATACAAAATGGAAAAATGCCAGTAGGACATTGCTGGTGGTCTTCATCTATAGACTGAAGCAGAGATTTGACAGTCTTGGGCAGAAATACAAAAACCAGCTTTCTACCTTCCCACCTTGATAAGCAAGTCCTGTCCAGGCTCCTTGTGCCCTCTGCTGACCAGACCACTTCCTAAATAACCTGACTCTTTTCCACTCACTTCCCCAGGCAGCTGATCCCAACAGGAAGGAGCTTTCCTATGTCTGAAACTTGCCTATCTAAGACCCTAAAATTAATTGTTCCTCTCCACTCACCTTAACCTCCGCTCTGGTGCCAGCCTCTGGCCTACCTCATTGCAAACACCACTGAATCCACCTTTTCTTCCGGACTTCCTTTCCATTCCCCACATAAGCAGCCAAGATCTGAGACATGCACTTGAGACACTTCAGAGGTAAATACAGCACAAAAATGTGTGTGCTAAGTCACCAAGTCGTGTCTGACTCTTTGTGATCCCATGGACTATAGCCTGCCAGGCTCCTCTGTCCATGGGATTCTCCAACCAAGAATACTGGAGTGGGTTGCCACTTCCTACTCCAGGTGATCTTCCCAACCCAGGGATCAAACCTATGTCTCCACGACCCCTGCATTACAGGTGGATAAATGTACAGGGTTCAATAAGGGAAGGTCTTGAGGCTTTGACTCACTCAAGGTGCAGGTTACAGGGCTCAACACATTAATAAGGTGTCAAGGAATCCCACTGAGGACAGGGAAGAGCCCTCCACCACCTAAGGACCTAAGACTCTTATAGATGTAGGAAGAACATACCCTTGACCATCTCCCCTTTTTCCTTCCCTTGTACAGAAAAAGCACAGAGCAGGCTTACCCATCCTTTAACTTCAAAGGGGGACATAATAAAGTGTGAACCAGGGGGAGGAAAGACAAAACCCATTTTTGGACACATTTGCTACATATTGAGTCCTCCCATCTTTATTCTTTCTTCAGTCCTCCAGTGAAGTGGAGGTTTGCTTAACTAGCAGTAAATCTTTTTGCCACATATGGACTTTGAAACATGAAGATGATTGGCAAAAACATGTCCTGAAGAAAAACTAAAAAAGGATGGATTAAAATGCCATTTTTGCAGGCCAAATTCATTCATCCAAAGAATGTTCTAGATTGGCACAGACCCTAGAATAAACACCTATTCCTGATTTAAAAGATACATATGCCAGCACTGCTACTTGAAGTAGACGCCCTAGATAATAAAGCATACACAGAAACTGTAAGATGAGAGGGACGTACATAGTCTCAGTAGATCCCTCCATCTAGAAGGCAGTCTCCCCTTTTGCATGGTGTTTTTTTAATAAATGTCAGTCAACGAACTTCTTAAAGGATTTACTTTTCATACCTTCATAAGCGTTCTCATGAAAATCAGAAAAAAACTACACATCGAAACACATTTCCATTTTTAGACAGAACACATGTTCTCTAAGGGAAGAGGAAGTGCAGAGTACAAAGAACACCGGCTACAAATCAGGAGACCAAAGTTCAAGTTCTGACACCGGCTACCAGCGTGGACTCCTACCAGTCATTGGCTTTCCCTGGTCTCTCATCTGTAAAAGCGAGCGTTAGATTAGCAATAAGCAACACTGAAGGTATTCTCCAGCTCAGAAATTTGAAGACAAAGCTAACGAGTAGGTCTCTCTTTTCTTCAAATGGACATCTTACAGATTTCACTAAGTGGTCAAGGTTTATTTAAAGGAAAACTCAGTAGCATAGGAGGCAGACTGTCAACCTCGTCAACATGGGCCCCACCTTCTTCCAGATCCTTCCTCAGCCCACATCCAGATTGTGCTCTGATCACACATCTTTCAGTTCCTCAAACTCACCCTGCTGCTGTTGCTTTCAGGATTTTTGCATGGCCTGTTATCTTGGCCCAGAACATGTTTTACCAGTCCTCTGTGTAGCTAACTTTTACTCATCTTTCAGAGGACGGCAGCCTACACATCGTCTCTGGGGAACTCTGCCCGGCTGCCCCACACTTGTTCAGTTCCCCTATCATATCCTCTGAGAACCACAGGCGTATCTTTTAAAGCATCTATCATAATTTAATTCTATAACTTAGAGTTAGATGCCTGATGTCTATTTCCCCTAGAATATGACCTTCAAGACTCAAGGACTGTCTCCTAAAACCCAGTAGCTGGCACAAGGCCTATCCTCAAAAATATCTGTGAGACGAACAAAGATGACTTGCTAACTGGTCAATATGGAAGATGATTAAATTTAAGGTCCAGCGCTTCTAACCTCTCTTTAAACCAGGGGAAATGGAAAATACAGCAGAGTAAAATAAAACCACCAGATAAACAGTCTGAAACTGACCAGGAGAGAGAAATAATGCCAATTAGATGGCAAGTCATTTAAGAAGGTTCTGGAGAGAGGAAATGGCTACAGTAATAATATACAAAATGCACATAATTCAGGAATTGACAAGTCCCTCATAGAAGAGGATTTCTCCTAATTCAAGATCTTACATGAAATATAAAATGATACTGTAGAGGAAGATGTAGGGAACATTGTTAAATAACCACACTCCAATAAAAACTTTTTTTAAAAAAGATGAGGCACACCAGTAGATGTGGCTCTATTATTCAGCTCTGAATTCAAGTTTAATTGAACTCATGAGTATCTAGCATGCTTTCTTCTATGTCTTCTGAATCCCTTTTAAATGTACTGTTTACTAATGAAACAAAATCTCAATCATCTGTCCTACTTTTTTTCCCCAAAGCATAAATATACAGTAGTTTTACCATAATATCATAACAGTAATTCCTGTAGGTTAAAAATGGCATTAAGAAAGCATAAACATATTTCACTGTGGCTTAAAAAAACGCATCAAAGCCAAGTCAAAAGACAAATGACAAGTGGGAAATTTTCTTGCAACTGGAAATTAGAAAAAAAAAGGGGGGGGGGGCAATTCTCTGTAACAAACAAAGTATTGAGAAAAATGGGTAAGAGGAAGACCAACGTCCCCAAAGATAGATGAGAAACTAGGCATTTACAGGAAAGGAAGTCCAAATACTCTTCCACACATATGAAAAGATGCTGACCCATTTTTCCTTGAGATAAATGCAAAGAGACTATGTCAAATCACATTTTTGATCTACCAGACTGGCAAAAATTCAAGTCTGATAAAAATGAGGTACAGGCCACACACACCCTCTCTCATACCCTGCATGTGGAAGTGTAAATAAATTAGTATAAGGCAATTTGGCAACATCTATTCAAATTACACATGCATAGTGCATGTGACCCCACAATGTCACGTTTGGGAATTTACCCAGAAAGGCAGTATCTCAGAGTGAAGGAACTCCTCTGCAATTAGCTTGCTTAAGTGTGAATTTTGACTCTGCCACTCTCTGGGGTGTGATTTTGAGCAAATCACCCAACCTACTCTAAGACTCAGTTTCCTCATCTGTAAAATAGAGGTAATAATACTGGTTACATCACAGACAAACGTGAGGACTGACCCAATACAAGAAAATGGTCTAAGAGAGTGGCCAGTGTGTAATATGTGGTAGGTAAGCATTAACAAATGCAACGTATCCCCTTGGAAATACTTACGCATATAGAAAATGATCCAAGTTCAAGGTCATCATAACATTGTTTCTGAACCCAAAGACTGAAAACAAGTGGGATGCCCAAAACTAAGAGCCAGTCATACAATGGATTACTATGCAACTGTAAAAAAGAATGAGGAAGCAGTCACTGGATTGTTACGAAAAATCTCCAAAATATAATTAAGTGGGAGAGGCACTGAACAAAGACTCAATTAACCACCTTTTGTGTAAAAAAGGAGAAAGCATATAATGACCTGCCTCTGCTATTCAAAAAACACAATTAAAAAAATCAAAGAGCATTTTAGGTAATTACGACTGACGCCACGCAGGTAGTCAACTGATGCTATAGCAGTTAATCATTTTGCAATATAAGCCTCTCAAATCAACACCTTCAACCTACACAATGTTTTATGTCAACTCCATCTTCAATAAAGCTGAGAAAAAATAACCAATAGGGAAAAAAAAACACAGAAGAACTGCTTAAAGGGGCAGTATTTTTTTCTCAGGGCTTCCCAGGTGGTGCTAGTGGTAAAGAATCTGCCTGCCAATGTCAGAGACATAAGAGATGCACGTTCGATCCCTGGGTCAGGAAGACCCCCTGAAGTAGGAAATGGCAACCCACTCCAGCATTCTTGCCTGCAGAATCCCATGGACAGAGGAGCCTGGCAGGCCACAGTCCACAGGGCCAAGAAGAGTTGGACAAAACTGAGCGCGCACACACATTTTTTTTTTTCCTCAAGCCTCAGATGAGATTAATATACTCACAAATGTAAAAAAAAAAAAAAAAGTATACTTTTAGATTTTTTTTGCTGGGTCCAAAGCAACTTTGAACTTACCTAGGAACCTTAAACAACAACAACAAAAATAATACCTGGCTCTGATCAAGGATGTGACACCAGGCATCAGGATGTGTGAAGTTCTCCAGGTGACTTATCTGGAGAGCAAAGTCTGGGAATCACATACTGAAAAGTGAAAGGCTACTGCCTGCAGAGGTCAAATGAGTCCCACAAAGGGCAATGGCTCTGAAAGTCACCAGTGGCCCACTTTAAATACTAGCTGACGTAAGAGCCAAGTCAAATAATGCGGATCATCCCTTGACATGCGGATGTCAACAGCTGGGACCGCCCACCCTTTCTTTTCCTAGACTCACATAACTGAAGGGCCTGACCATCCTGCCCCAACCCCCACTGAGGCTTCATTGCCCACGTGGACTGGTCCTAGCTGGCAAGAGATCTGGCAAGTATTTGGGTAATTTTTGATAAAAGGACACTTGCTACTGGTCACCTCACTCTCCTTCACGAGTTACTGTCAAAGCTCCATTCAGTTCCCTTTGTTTCTAAGTGCTGAACGGACAGAACCCTTTTTTTCCCTTTTCTGTTGAAGAGCTGACCAAATGGAAAGCACCTCTGCCTGGGAGTCAGGCTGCTACCTTGCAATCCCACTGCTCCACTTACCAGCACTCCTCCCTGGCCGGGAATTTCAGTTTCCCCTGAGCCCCAGGTCCTTTTATTTTTCAGGTGAGACTCCCACTTAAGAGACTCTGCTGTGAGAGTCCACAGAAACAACTGAGTTGGAATCATTCTGTGGATGCTCCACGAGCTGCAGACTTCTAGCTGGAGATTCTGCACCAGGAAGCTCATTTTCTACCTGTCCAGAAGCCATTTGCCTGCAGACGCTGCTCACGGCTTCCCGTCTGGGGCTCTCTCGAACCCTGAGTGGCCTCACACCTGACACTGCGCCAGACTTTCTAGATGTCCTTGATGCTGGCCCACCTTGCTATATACAGCATGACCCCTCCCAGGATGTTCGGCAGAGGCTTCCCAGCTCAAAGCTTCCAGGGGAAGACTGCGAGATTTTCCTGCAGCAGAGCCACGAATGCATGCCAAGATTCTNCCAAAGATAGATGAGAAACTAGGCATTTACAGGAAAGGAAGTCCAAATACTCTTCCACACATATGAAAAGATGCTGACCCATTTTTCCTTGAGATAAATGCAAAGAGACTATGTCAAATCACATTTTTGATCTACCAGACTGGCAAAAATTCAAGTCTGATAAAAATGAGGTACAGGCCACACACACCCTCTCTCATACCCTGCATGTGGAAGTGTAAATAAATTAGTATAAGGCAATTTGGCAACATCTATTCAAATTACACATGCATAGTGCATGTGACCCCACAATGTCACGTTTGGGAATTTACCCAGAAAGGCAGTATCTCAGAGTGAAGGAACTCCTCTGCAATTAGCTTGCTTAAGTGTGAATTTTGACTCTGCCACTCTCTGGGGTGTGATTTTGAGCAAATCACCCAACCTACTCTAAGACTCAGTTTCCTCATCTGTAAAATAGAGGTAATAATACTGGTTACATCACAGACAAACGTGAGGACTGACCCAATACAAGAAAATGGTCTAAGAGAGTGGCCAGTGTGTAATATGTGGTAGGTAAGCATTAACAAATGCAACGTATCCCCTTGGAAATACTTACGCATATAGAAAATGATCCAAGTTCAAGGTCATCATAACATTGTTTCTGAACCCAAAGACTGAAAACAAGTGGGATGCCCAAAACTAAGAGCCAGTCATACAATGGATTACTATGCAACTGTAAAAAAGAATGAGGAAGCAGTCACTGGATTGTTACGAAAAATCTCCAAAATATAATTAAGTGGGAGAGGCACTGAACAAAGACTCAATTAACCACCTTTTGTGTAAAAAAGGAGAAAGCATATAATGACCTGCCTCTGCTATTCAAAAAACACAATTAAAAAAATCAAAGAGCATTTTAGGTAATTACGACTGACGCCACGCAGGTAGTCAACTGATGCTATAGCAGTTAATCATTTTGCAATATAAGCCTCTCAAATCAACACCTTCAACCTACACAATGTTTTATGTCAACTCCATCTTCAATAAAGCTGAGAAAAAATAACCAATAGGGAAAAAAAAACACAGAAGAACTGCTTAAAGGGGCAGTATTTTTTTCTCAGGGCTTCCCAGGTGGTGCTAGTGGTAAAGAATCTGCCTGCCAATGTCAGAGACATAAGAGATGCACGTTCGATCCCTGGGTCAGGAAGACCCCCTGAAGTAGGAAATGGCAACCCACTCCAGCATTCTTGCCTGCAGAATCCCATGGACAGAGGAGCCTGGCAGGCCACAGTCCACAGGGCCAAGAAGAGTTGGACAAAACTGAGCGCGCACACACATTTTTTTTTTTCCTCAAGCCTCAGATGAGATTAATATACTCACAAATGTAAAAAAAAAAAAAAAAGTATACTTTTAGATTTTTTTTGCTGGGTCCAAAGCAACTTTGAACTTACCTAGGAACCTTAAACAACAACAACAAAAATAATACCTGGCTCTGATCAAGGATGTGACACCAGGCATCAGGATGTGTGAAGTTCTCCAGGTGACTTATCTGGAGAGCAAAGTCTGGGAATCACATACTGAAAAGTGAAAGGCTACTGCCTGCAGAGGTCAAATGAGTCCCACAAAGGGCAATGGCTCTGAAAGTCACCAGTGGCCCACTTTAAATACTAGCTGACGTAAGAGCCAAGTCAAATAATGCGGATCATCCCTTGACATGCGGATGTCAACAGCTGGGACCGCCCACCCTTTCTTTTCCTAGACTCACATAACTGAAGGGCCTGACCATCCTGCCCCAACCCCCACTGAGGCTTCATTGCCCACGTGGACTGGTCCTAGCTGGCAAGAGATCTGGCAAGTATTTGGGTAATTTTTGATAAAAGGACACTTGCTACTGGTCACCTCATTCTCCTTCACGAGTTACTGTCAAAGCTCCATTCAGTTCCCTTTGTTTCTAAGTGCTGAACGGACAGAACCCTTTTTTTCCCTTTTCTGTTGAAGAGCTGACCAAATGGAAAGCACCTCTGCCTGGGAGTCAGGCTGCTACCTTGCAACCCCACTGCTCCACTTACCAGCACTCCTCCCTGGCCGGGAATTTCAGTTTCCCCTGAGCCCCAGGTCCTTTTATTTTTCAGGTGAGACTCCCACTTAAGAGACTCTGCTGTGAGAGTCCACAGAAACAACTGAGTTGGAATCATTCTGTGGATGCTCCACGAGCTGCAGACTTCTAGCTGGAGATTCTGCACCAGGAAGCTCATTTTCTACCTGTCCAGAAGCCATTTGCCTGCAGACGCTGCTCACGGCTTCCCGTCTGGGGCTCTCTCGAACCCTGAGTGGCCTCACACCCGACACTGCGCCAGACTTTCTAGACGTCCTTGATGCTGGCCCACCTTGCTGTATACAGCATGACCCCTCCCAGGATGCTCGGCAGAGGCTTCCCAGCTCAAAGCTTCCAGGGGAAGACTGCGAGATTTTCCTGCAGCAGAGCCACAAATGCATGCCAAGATTCTCACCCTACATACACAAGGGTGGTGGGTGACCTGAAACTCACACCCCTGTGTGGGAAGCCAGTCCACATACCTTCCTGAGGAGCGGCAGCGGCAGCATGACTGAGATGCTTGTACCGAGAAAAACATGGCAGCAGGTAAAAGGCCCCAGAGCCTGCCGGCAGCACTAAGGACAAAGAGATATCCATCTGGGGCCAACAGCCTCGGGTCACACGGGTAAAGCTTCAAAGCAGAGGGGAAGCAAGGATAACACATCTGATTCCAGAAAATTCTCTGCTGTTGACTTTCCAAACATAAATGTACTAGCGGAAATACTACTTTCTTTTTATAAATGAGATAATGGTGTGGTCGTTATAAAACCCTTATCAGAGATGTGAATGAAACTTTCCGGGTGAAATCACTTGAAGACTGACTGTGATGGTCACCAGTGAAGCTGGGTGGTTTGTACATTCACTCTACTCTTTTGCATGCTGGAAATTGTCCATAATAAAGGAAGTTTCAACAATATCTTCTATCATCATAAAAAAACGAATTTCACAGCAGGGGGATGTGAGAAACGTATTCTAACAGCATGACTGAGTGCCAGCCATTCAGGGCTCAGAGACAAGTCACTGAAAGTCACTAACACGATCAGCTCTGTTTCCTCCCAAGCATCTGCAACTTCATCAGAGCCCTGGGGGCGTGACAGGTCCCAGGCATCAGAGGGAACTCGCATCGGCCCTGAACTGCTGCTGTCTGGGACTTCTGAGGCACCCCAGGCGTGAGCACTGTGAAAGCACGTGTGTTCTGTGAAGGAGGCAGTGGGTCTTGATATCTGGGGAGCAGAGTTGCCCACCCAGGCTTTCCCTGTGTCAAAATCACATCAGTCATAAATGAGAACATGNTTCAAGTCTGATAAAAATGAGGTACAGGCCACACACACCCTCTCTCATACCCTGCATGTGGAAGTGTAAATAAATTAGTATAAGGCAATTTGGCAACATCTATTCAAATTACACATGCATAGTGCATGTGACCCCACAATGTCACGTTTGGGAATTTACCCAGAAAGGCAGTATCTCAGAGTGAAGGAACTCCTCTGCAATTAGCTTGCTTAAGTGTGAATTTTGACTCTGCCACTCTCTGGGGTGTGATTTTGAGCAAATCACCCAACCTACTCTAAGACTCAGTTTCCTCATCTGTAAAATAGAGGTAATAATACTGGTTACATCACAGACAAACGTGAGGACTGACCCAATACAAGAAAATGGTCTAAGAGAGTGGCCAGTGTGTAATATGTGGTAGGTAAGCATTAACAAATGCAACGTATCCCCTTGGAAATACTTACGCATATAGAAAATGATCCAAGTTCAAGGTCATCATAACATTGTTTCTGAACCCAAAGACTGAAAACAAGTGGGATGCCCAAAACTAAGAGCCAGTCATACAATGGATTACTATGCAACTGTAAAAAAGAATGAGGAAGCAGTCACTGGATTGTTACGAAAAATCTCCAAAATATAATTAAGTGGGAGAGGCACTGAACAAAGACTCAATTAACCACCTTTTGTGTAAAAAAAGGAGAAAGCATATAATGACCTGCCTCTGCTATTCAAAAAACACAATTAAAAAAATCAAAGAGCATTTTAGGTAATTACGACTGACGCCACGCAGGTAGTCAACTGATGCTATAGCAGTTAATCATTTTGCAATATAAGCCTCTCAAATCAACACCTTCAACCTACACAATGTTTTATGTCAACTCCATCTTCAATAAAGCTGAGAAAAAATAACCAATAGGGAAAAAAAAACACAGAAGAACTGCTTAAAGGGGCAGTATTTTTTTCTCAGGGCTTCCCAGGTGGTGCTAGTGGTAAAGAATCTGCCTGCCAATGTCAGAGACATAAGAGATGCACGTTCGATCCCTGGGTCAGGAAGACCCCCTGAAGTAGGAAATGGCAACCCACTCCAGCATTCTTGCCTGCAGAATCCCATGGACAGAGGAGCCTGGCAGGCCACAGTCCACAGGGCCAAGAAGAGTTGGACAAAACTGAGCGCGCACACACATTTTTTTTTTTCCTCAAGCCTCAGATGAGATTAATATACTCACAAATGTAAAAAAAAAAAAAAAAGTATACTTTTAGATTTTTTTTGCTGGGTCCAAAGCAACTTTGAACTTACCTAGGAACCTTAAACAACAACAACAAAAATAATACCTGGCTCTGATCAAGGATGTGACACCAGGCATCAGGATGTGTGAAGTTCTCCAGGTGACTTATCTGGAGAGCAAAGTCTGGGAATCACATACTGAAAAGTGAAAGGCTACTGCCTGCAGAGGTCAAATGAGTCCCACAAAGGGCAATGGCTCTGAAAGTCACCAGTGGCCCACTTTAAATACTAGCTGACGTAAGAGCCAAGTCAAATAATGCGGATCATCCCTTGACATGCGGATGTCAACAGCTGGGACCGCCCACCCTTTCTTTTCCTAGACTCACATAACTGAAGGGCCTGACCATCCTGCCCCAACCCCCACTGAGGCTTCATTGCCCACGTGGACTGGTCCTAGCTGGCAAGAGATCTGGCAAGTATTTGGGTAATTTTTGATAAAAGGACACTTGCTACTGGTCACCTCATTCTCCTTCACGAGTTACTGTCAAAGCTCCATTCAGTTCCCTTTGTTTCTAAGTGCTGAACGGACAGAACCCTTTTTTTCCCTTTTCTGTTGAAGAGCTGACCAAATGGAAAGCACCTCTGCCTGGGAGTCAGGCTGCTACCTTGCAACCCCACTGCTCCACTTACCAGCACTCCTCCCTGGCCGGGAATTTCAGTTTCCCCTGAGCCCCAGGTCCTTTTATTTTTCAGGTGAGACTCCCACTTAAGAGACTCTGCTGTGAGAGTCCACAGAAACAACTGAGTTGGAACCATTCTGTGGATGCTCCACGAGCTGCAGACTTCTAGCTGGAGATTCTGCACCAGGAAGCTCATTTTCTACCTGTCCAGAAGCCATTTGCCTGCAGACGCTGCTCACGGCTTCCCGTCTGGGGCTCTCTCGAACCCTGAGTGGCCTCACACCCGACACTGCGCCAGACTTTCTAGATGTCCTTGATGCTGGCCCACCTTGCTGTATACAGCATGACCCCTCCCAGGATGCTCGGCAGAGGCTTCCCAGCTCAAAGCTTCCAGGGGAAGACTGCGAGATTTTCCTGCAGCAGAGCCACAAATGCATGCCAAGATTCTCACCCTACATACACAAGGGTGGTGGGTGACCTGAAACTCACACCCCTGTGTGGGAAGCCAGTCCACATACCTTCCTGAGGAGCGGCAGCGGCAGCATGACTGAGATGCTTGTACCGAGAAAAACAGGGCAGCAGGTAAAAGGCCCCAGAGCCTGCCGGCAGCACTAAGGACAAAGAGATATCCATCTGGGGCCAACAGCCTCGGGTCACACGGGTAAAGCTTCAAAGCAGAGGGGAAGCAAGGATAACACATCTGATTCCAGAAAATTCTCTGCTGTTGACTTTCCAAACATAAATGTACTAGCGGAAATACTACTTTTTTTTTTATAAATGAGATAATGGTGTGGTCGTTATAAAACCCTTATCAGAGATGTGAATGAAACTTTCCGGGTGAAATCACTTGAAGACTGACTGTGATGGTCACCAGTGAAGCTGGGTGGTTTGTACATTCACTCTACTCTTTTGCATGCTGGAAATTGTCCATAATAAAGGAAGTTTCAACAATATCTTCTATCATCATAAAAAAACGAATTTCACAGCAGGGGGATGTGAGAAACGTATTCTAACAGCATGACTGAGTGCCAGCCATTCAGGGCTCAGAGACAAGTCACTGAAAGTCACTAACACGATCAGCTCTGTTTCCTCCCAAGCATCTGCAACTTCATCAGAGCCCTGGGGGCGTGACAGGTCCCAGGCATCAGAGGGAACTCGCATCGGCCCTGAACTGCTGCTGTCTGGGACTTCTGAGGCACCCCAGGCGTGAGCACTGTGAAAGCACGTGTGTTCTGTGAAGGAGGCAGTGGGTCTTGATATCTGGGGAGCAGAGTTGCCCACCCAGGCTTTCCCTGTGTCAAAATCACATCAGTCATAAATGAGAACATGAACGGGAGAAAGCACTCTTGGAAAGTGGCTTCTGAGGCAGAAGAGGGACAGGAACAAGACCACAGGCACCGGGTTTTGGGTGCGATTCGGGCTGCCGGGCCTTGGTCCATGCAGGTCCTCCTCCCTCGAATGCCCTTCGCTCCCTCACCTCCTCCAGAGGGAACGAAAACCTCCGAGTCCTCCAACATCCTGTCATCTGTGAAGCGTTCAGCAACCACCCCGATCGACCGTCACCACTGCACTTCCATTTCTGCTGAGCCGGTCCTGCATTGGTCTGGCCCAAGAGTCCCGCACTGCCCTTGCCCTGCTCTGCAAGGGAGGTGGGGAAACCTCTGCAGGCTTCATCTCCCTGCTACTTCCAGGCTTCCAGCCAAATTCATCCAATGAAAAGCACAGGCAAGAGGCTGGAGGAGGGAGGGTGGGGGAATCTCTCCCTTCTCCCCACCTTGGGCAGCATTCTGGTCTCAAGGCCCTCGTGGTTCCAGCTCTGTGAATGACCCCTGCCCTGGGCTCTGATAACACCACCTCCCTCCTTTGTCCTCCAGAGGAGTGGCGTCCTGCTGCTCCAATCCCCTGGGCTGTCTCACTGCACCTCCTGGTAAGTTCTATTCTCAGCGACTCTACCCATAGCATAACCAACTCCCCAGATTGAGTTCTCTCCCTCCTACTCTACAGGGTCTATTTTCCTGTGTGAACCCTAAAGGGTTCCATCTTTCTTCAACCATGCTATGGTCATCACTTTCTCTCCAGTTTCCTCTGAGCTCCTTCACAGTCTTCTTGGGCTCTGGATGTTTGCCACCCAGGGCAGGGCACTCACTCACTACTTATACCCTGCTTTGCTCCTCAAAGGACACCTCAAGCATACAGCTGGCACTTAGTAGGTGCCCCCAAACTAAACTTAAATGAATGCCAAGGATACCTAATCATTTATAAAGATGCCAGGCACAGGAAGAGAAAATTCTTGGAAATATCTTTACAGTGTATGCAGATAAGAGTAGGGGAGTTCCTGGAGAAAGAGAACCAGCCACAGCTCTCTTGACATGAAAAGCCATTTTTGGCTTAAGCCACTCTGTGATCCAAGCCTGGCCATATATATTACCTTACTTGAACAGCTCTCAGTAATTAAAGATCTTAAGGGAAGTGAGGGAAGCAGGAACAAAGGAAAAGCAGTCAAGAAACAACAATCCAGCGATATACAGAACCCCAGTTCCTCCTGGAGGGGTATATATTACAATCTGATACTGATCTTTGAGTAGCAAGAACAAAGGCCTCAACCCAGTGGAAGATGGAATGATGAAGTTGACATTTTCCGACCCTCACAACTTCAATCAACTAAAGCTTAGACTCCTGTTAAACCTTGCCCCAATTTTACACTGAGTCCTCTGCCCCAGCCCCTTCACAAGTATAAATGTTGCTGCTGTTTAGTCGCTAAGTTGTGTCTGGTTCTTTGCAGCCCCATGGACCATGGCCTGCCAGGCTGCACTGTCCATAGGATTTTTCAGGCAAGAATACTGGAGTGGGTTGCCATTTCCTCTTTCGGGAGGTCTTCCTGACCCAGGGATCGAACCTGGGTCTCCTGCATTGGCAGGCAGATGAGATTCTTTACCTCTGAGCCACCTGGGAAGCCCTGAATATGCATGTACCCTTAGCTTACAACTTCCCCAGTTTTGCTACTGGGGAGTCGCTGCTTTGGGGAAGATCCCAGGTGCTCTCCTAACCTGCTGCAAATAAATCCTTCCTTCCTTGGATCACCGGCTTGGCTTTGTCTTGCGGCTCAACACCCACTAAGATGTGAACCCGGTTTTTAGGAACTGAAAAAAAAAGAATGATCCTTGAGAGGAAACAGAATCTAAGGATTCACTACCCAAGAATACAGAATCTAGGGTAAGGACTGGAGATTATGAACCTAAAAGACAAGCAAACTGTGCTCTAGTCTACTGTGAACTCCTGCGAGGAATTTCATAGACTCTCACAGCTGTACCTGGTCAAAGAAATACAACACAGGGGTTCAGAACAAGGGCTGCCAATCCAATGACTCTGGCAAGGTAAGTTCTCTCTACTTCTGCTCTCCCAGTCTGTAAATTTGCACCAACTGTGCCCTGTGGCTTTGTTTCAAGAGCTCAACGAAGGACTGCACGCTGGCTGCATCAGTCATTATCTGCAGCAGAGCTCAGCAGTCTCAAACCCAAGTGCCGTCAAGGCACAAAGTGAATCAGCCTGGGAAGCTGACAGGGAGGTTTGCCCAAGGCAGGCGAGAGCATCTGTGCCTTTCCTTCTCTAAGATCTCTCTTTCCAAGGGCTTTCCAAAATCTGAAGCCAAACTACTCACCTGTGGGCCAAAGGCAGCCTGCCAGCCTGCAACCCCTGAATTCTCAAGCCTTCTCAGCAAACCGAGGTGAAAACCAAGGCCCCGAAAGGATGTGTGTGTGCTGCCTGGCCCCCCAGTGAGGCCAAAGGGTCCCATTCTCCCTGAGCCAGTATAGGTTCAGAAAGGAGAAACTGAACAAGAGGGTTGGTAACATGCGGCCAAATAAAGGGAGATACTTGAGATGTACAGTCAAAGACGGCTTCCAGGGAAAAAGAAAAAAAGGAAGCTGGTCGAGGAAGGGCAGAAAAAGTGAAAGCAAATTCAGAGCAGCTTGAGGAAGGAGAGGAGGTGATACCCTGAGAAGACCCAAAAAGCTATACTAGGTAGTCTAGTGGTTCAGACCCTGCGCTTCCATTGCAGGAGGCAAGGTTTCATCCCTGCTCAGAGAACTAGGATCCTGAACGCCAGTGGCAGCCAAAAAAAAAAAAAAAAAGCCAGCCACACTAAAGGAGAGGACAGTGGGCTGGCTTCACGGGGAGGAGAGGAGGAAAAGGAAGACAGGCAAGAAGCAAACCCACCGTCACTGCATAAAGGCAGAAAAAGAAGATACTGAACATGTCCTGAGGGCTTTCATGAGCCTCAGCAGTTATCCCTCAAACCTGAGTGCTAAGAGACCATGAGCCCTTCTGAGAGAAGATACGGTGGCTTAGGGGTCACGTGAGGTGCCATGTGATCACAAAGGGAGGCAGGAGCAGAACCGAGATTTTTTTTCTAAATCTTAGGGTTTCAAGATTTCTAGGTGAAATACAAGATGCCCAGGGACTTCCCTGGCAGTACAGTGGTTAACACTGTATACTTCCAATGCAGGAGGGTCAGGTTCCATCCCTGGTTGGGAAACTAACATCTCCCATGCCAGGAGGCAAGGCAAAACAAAAGAAAATCAAGATACCCAGTTAGGTTTGCATTTCAGATAAATACTACAAATAAGTTTTTTAGCACATATATATTCCACTTAGTACATATATGTTTCACAGTGGGAACATATATACCCTAAGAAACTATTCATCATTTACCTGAAATTTAAACATGGCTCCTCATCTTGTATTTTTGCTGAATGTGGCAACCCTATCTGGTTTCTGAGTCTTCATTATACCAAGCTGTCTCCAAGAACCCCGGTGTGGAAAAATAGAAAGGAGTTAATGAATAAAAGGAAAAAAGGGATGATTCACACAGACAGCCTTATGGAGGATGCTAATCTGCAACACGTCAACTTAAAGCTAAAGAACAAAGGAGTGGGGGGACAGTGGAACCCATGGGAATCTGAGAACAAGAGTGCACTGGACTCATGAGAAGCACTGCAGCCTACTGNCGAGAACCCCGGTGTGGAAAAATAGAAAGAAGTTAATGAATAAAAGGAAAAAAGGGATGATTCACACAGACAGCCTTATGGAGGATGCTAATCTGCAACACATCAATTTAAAGCTAAAGAACAAAGGAGGGGGGGGGACAGTGGAACCCATGGGAATCTGAGAACAAGAGTGCACCGGACTCATGAGAAGCAGTGCAGCCTACTGCCTTTCACGTGTGGGCTGGCAAGTGGATTCCAGGTGCCTCTTCACACCCCCCATCGGGTTCCAAGGACCCAGAGTTGCAAGGCACAGAGCCAAGAAAGAACCACACAAATCAGGGATTCAAAGTCATCAATGCTGATCTCCTTCAATCTGAAAGAATTTGACAGGCAGGGCTCCCAAGTGGTCTGGGAAGGAGACAGGGAGAAACCAAGAGACTCCAGCAGCCTTGGCTGAAGCAGACAGGTGAGAAGGAGGGAAGGGCACTCCTGGCAACCAGAAGGCTTACTTCAACTTGTTTATGACTTCCTGAAATACACCGACTGTCTTCTTGGCCCCTCTCATCACAACCAAAACCCTTCACACCAGGGCACTAAAACCCCAACAGTGCCCTGGTGAAAAGCACATTCCTTCAACCTTCATGAAACCCCTAGGCTGCCATTGCTACTGCTACAGAGATAGCCAGAGTTGACAGACAGAAAACCAGTCCCACTGCAGACCTCCACAGACCCGCCCTGGGCTCCCCGGCCGGCAGTCCCTGCTGCACAGGGCACTGCAAGCCTGCAAAGGCGGGCAGCTTCAAAGAGTCCTGCGGCACTTTCTGTGCTTCAGAGCAACCGCTGAGCAGCAGTGGAACGTGTGTCTCACCATCAAAGTCCACCCTCTGGAACCCACACCCCAATGGAAAAGGGTCAAAAGTCACACGACAGAGAAGCAGGCTGTCTGCCTGCTGCCCACGGTGCTAAAGGCGGAAACTGGGCAAAAGTACACATTGGGTCTTTTTTCATGAAAAATAATGGAAAGAGCCCAACAACTGGCCTATAAGAAAAAATGGATCTTTTAGGAAACTTGATTGCCTCTCATTATTTATGCATGGCCACACAGGTCAGTTTTATCCTGACTCACCAAACCCTAGGAAATCAGCCTAGCTCCCAGGCATCCCCAAGCGCCAGAAAAACACAGGCCCTGAGAAGTCAGACGGCAGAGCTCCCCAGCCTGAGGTCTCCAGAGAGATCGCCCCCTCCAGCAATTCAGACATTTTTTTGGACCATCATATTACACATAAACAGGGTTATCAAGAACACCTTTGATTCTGAAGCACATTTTGGAGAACAAGAGAAAGTATATATGTACATGTGTGGGGTGGGTGTTTACGAATCATCTTTAATATCATTTTCTACAAGAATAATTCAGAAATTATCAAAACACTTTGACGTGCAGTTTCATCTAATCCTGGTAATGACAGTGGGTGGAAGCAAGACTGGTATCAACCCTAGAGACTATGGTTTTTCCAGGTAAGTTCACGGAGGCTCAAAGGCTCTGAGGGCAGCAAAACGAACTAGCAAGGTAGCTAGAACCTCAATTAACTGGAAGCCACATTCTGTAGGGCCCGTGCTACCTCCCAATGTCCAGTGATCAACACTAGGGAAGGAGGTGGGGCTACGCAAGGGGCAAAGCTAAAGTAAAGGCAATTCCACAGTGGAATACTGCACAGCTGCAGCAAAGGGCCGCTGCCACAGGTCACACGGATGCTGTCTAATGTCAGTCAGTGTAGGGACTAGGATGTGAAATCAGAGAATCTGCACACATACAAAATACATTCTGTATAAAGCTACTTACAATATAAAGTCCAAAAAGAAGCAAAAAATTAATCCACAGAGTTAGAAGAACAAGTCACTTTGGGGGTGTGGTGTGAGTGGGACAGAGTACAAGGGAACTTTAGGGGGTGTCGGGGGTACTGATACTAGCATGCATCTTAAGTGGGGCAGTGATTTACACTGGTGGATTTACGGGCATCAGTTTATGCATTCAAAGCTTGGAGACCTTATTGCAGTGGTCCCCAGCCTTTTTGGCACCAGGGACTGGTTTTGTGGAAGACAATTTTTCTACAGGACCGGGGTAGGG
>SJYW01022232.1:9008-34775 GCA_006410735.1 Raphicerus campestris | reverse complement strand
TTGGGGGTGGGGGTTGGTCTGGGGATGATTCGAACGCATTACATTTACTGTGCACTGTATTTCTAATCTAATGCTGCTGCTGTACTAGCCCACGGCTGAGAAGTTGGGGACCCTTGCTTTACTGTATGTTATACTCCATTAGCGAGTTTAACCAAAGTCAACCTGGACATCCTGCAAATAAATTCCATGAACTTTACTGAGCAGTGGCTGCTGCTGCTGCTGCTAAGTCGCTTCGGTCGTGTCTGACTCTGTGCGACCCCGTAGACAGCAGCCCACCAGGTTCTGCCATCCCTGGGATTCCCCAGGCAAGAACACTGGAGTGGGCTGCCATTTCCTTCTCTAATGCATGAAAGTGAAAAGTGAAAGGGAATTCGCTCAGTTGTGTTTGACTCTCCGCAACCCCATGGACTGCAGCCTACCAGGCTCCCCTGTCCATGGGACCCTCCAGGTAAGAGTACTGGAGTGGGGTGCCATTGCCTAAGACTGTGGAAAAAGGCAAATGATGTTTCAAACGGCAGGGTTTTATATGCTGGTCAAGCTACCATCACAGACTACCTGGCTCAAATCACTGATCCGCCGCTCACTGCACCCTTCCAGGACGCCGAGGCTGTTCCACCTTGTTTCTTCATCCGGGACACAGAGGAAGCAAAGGGGTTGCAGTGAGAATCAAGTGAGGCCCTGAACGTAAGGTGTTTTAGAACTGCGCCAAGCACAGAGCAAAACCAATATACCTAGTTGTTATTACCAATGGGATAAGACGGACCATCTTATAGATGACAAATAACACAGTGTAGAAGGAAAACACAAATGTCTCCACTAAGCAGCCAGAGCAGATTTTGAACATCCAGAAACGTTCCAACTGTTTCCCCCTCCCTGCCTGTTTCTGTCATCAGTCCCCAGAAGGGACCCAAGAACAGAGGCAGCCAGGCCCTGCTCACCACCGCCCCCCACTTTCCTTTCTTTCCCCACATTGACGAAAGGCCTCCTCCTTCCACCACTCCCACCCATGCCTAGATGAACTTCATCTTTCAGGTTCTCACTTCTACAACAGCTTCTGAGAAAGAGCCCTCCGTGACTGTGGCCCCTCTCCCGGCCTGAGTCAGGGGCCCTCCACCAGCTCTCCTCGCAGCTGCTATCCGTGGCGCACTGCCTGGCATACAGCGGGTGATCAATACAGTGGCTGAAAAAAGTCCACTCCTCTTGTGCTCATCAGACTATTTTTAAGTAGAGGTTATAACTTAAGTATAAAGAGACTGGTTCCAGCCTGGGATGAGGCGGAAGAGCGGAGGAGGGGGGCCCCGCTGGCAGAGCTATCAGCAGAGGTGGCACGCTCTGCGGTTTAACNGTGGCTGCTGCTGCTGCTGCTAAGTCGCTTCGGTCGTGTCTGACTCTGTGCGACCCCGTAGACAGCAGCCCACCAAGTTCTGCCATCCCTGGGATTTCCCAGGCAAGAACACTGGAGTGGGCTGCCATTTCCTTCTCTAATGCATGAAAGTGAAAAGTGAAAGGGAATTCGCTCAGTTGTGTTTGACTCTCCGCAACCCCATGGACTGCAGCCTACCAGGCTCCCCTGTCCATGGGACCCTCCAGGTAAGAGTACTGGAGTGGGGTGCCATTGCCTAAGACTGTGGAAAAAGGCAAATGATGTTTCAAACGGCAGGGTTTTATATGCTGGTCAAGCTACCATCACAGACTACCTGGCTCAAATCACTGATCCGCCGCTCACTGCACCCTTCCAGGACGCCGAGGCTGTTCCACCTTGTTTCTTCATCCGGGACACAGAGGAAGCAAAGGGGTTGCAGTGAGAATCAAGTGAGGCCCTGAACGTAAGGTGTTTTAGAACTGCGCCAAGCACAGAGCAAAACCAATATACCTAGTTGTTATTACCAATGGGATAAGACGGACCATCTTATAGATGACAAATAACACAGTGTAGAAGGAAAACACAAATGTCTCCACTAAGCAGCCAGAGCAGATTTTGAACATCCAGAAACGTTCCAACTGTTTCCCCCTCCCTGCCTTTTTCTGTCATCAGTCCCCAGAAGGGACCCAAGAACAGAGGCAGCCAGGCCCTGCTCACCACCGCCCCCCACTTTCCTTTCTTTCCCCACATTGACGAAAGGCCTCCTCCTTCCACCACTCCCACCCATGCCTAGATGAACTTCATCTTTCAGGTTCTCACTTCTACAACAGCTCCTGAGAAAGAGCCCTCCGTGACTGTGGCCCCTCTCCCGGCCTGAGTCAGGGGCCCTCCACCAGCTCTCCTCGCAGCTGCTATCCGTGGCGCACTGCCTGGCATACAGCGGGTGATCAATACAGTGGCTGAAAAAAGTCCACTCCTCTTGTGCTCATCAGACTATTTTTAAGTAGAGGTTATAACTTAAGTATAAAGAGACTGGTTCCAGCCTGGGATGAGGCGGAAGAGCGGAGGAGGGGGGCCCCGCTGGCAGAGCTATCAGCAGAGGTGGCACGCTCTGCGGTTTAACACAAGACGGGCTAAGGGGGGCAACGGACCCAGGCCCAACACTGGAGGCCAGTCAGAAAGTCTGCACACCCCACGCACTGAAGGCGCCCTCTGTATTGTGTTTCCTTTCCAAAGCAGAGAGTTTGCGACCCTGGAAACCCTCCCTGAGGCCTAGGCTGGCATCCTGGGAATGTGCAGTGGTAACGGGGCGGCCCTGACTACTCTAAATGAAGGAACACGACAGTGTGGGAACACAACGAAGAGGAAAACATCCCCAACAGGATCAGGACACAATCGTTCATAAATTTGTAGCCTTGTGCTTAGACTCTGAGGTCAGAGTTCCCATGCTAGCCACAAGTCCTCAGGCAAGTTGAAGAATGTCTCGGGGTATAAATTTGCAAATCTGTAAGGCTGCACATCAGTGGTGCAGATTAAATCAGGATATAAATAAACCCCTCCCAACAGTACCCACGCCATAGTAAGCATTGGGTAAACACCAGCGGTTGTCATAGCAACATAAAACTTGTAAGTAGTTCAATGCTGATAAGGAAGAATTCCGAGCATTTTTTTTTTCTTTTTCAGACTTTCTTAAAGTATGGTTTATCTGCAATGCTATCAAGGAAATTAAACATAAGATTTTTTTTAATGGCAAACATCATCTACAAGGTGCTAGGGCTAAATCCTTTTTCTTTCCCAGAAGACAACCTTTCCCTGTGCATTATTAGTCTCTCCCCAGTTCTCCACAATCTGCCCAGTCTGAGAGCAGATTCAGGCCTATGGTGTGGAGCCTAGAGCTAGGGTACCATATGTTTGCTGAATGACCAAAAAGAACCAGATATGGATTAGCCAGGAGGCAAGAAAAACTGAGCTTGGAGCAAGGTATCAACAGCATTTTAATTAAAGCTTTAGGTCCTCATTCACAACTTCAACACTAAGACAAGAAAAAGCAGTTAGCTGCATTTGCACACCAGACTCCATTTTTTCTTAATTAAAGAAAAAAAAAGTTTAAAGTAGAAACAGAGGTTACCAGGGGCTGGAGGTAGGAGGGAAATGAAGAGCTACTGTTTAATGTAAACAGTTTCTGCTTGGGATGGTGAAAAAGCTCTGGAAATGCATAGTGGTGATGGTGGCACAACAATGTAAATGTAACTAATGCCACCGAATCGCACACTTAAAAATGGTTCAAGGGGCAACACTTATATTGTGTATATATTACAACCAAAAAATGTCATTGTATCCTCAGTACTTCAAAATAATAAGCTGCATGCACTCAAGGTTTAAAATGATGTGAAACAGTTAATAACGTTTTTCAAAAGACACGGCACCTTACCAGGTAGTTACCTGGACTGAAAGAACTCCAAACTGCTACTTTTTAGCATATACACTTAAAATTGTACTCTTTGGTTAACAAAGACGTTAAAATCATCTAGCCGATTTTTTTTCTCTCTCAAATTTTTGTGTTTCTATAATCAGAGGTTACTAAACGAAGCAGAGACACAATGTTTTGACTCTTAGCAAACGTCTTCGTTTAGATAAATTAAGGCCTGCCTAGTGAAGAACCCAAAAAAAACCCAAACAAAAAAAATCTCAATAGAGTAAGTTATTACTTGAGTTAGCGTATTAAGATAACTGGAAAAAAAAAACATTGTTTATATGTAAATAATTTCATAAATTGAGAAGCTCTTTCTCTATAATTAAAACTCCAAATAATTTTTCTCTCAGGACTATTTTAGCTCTTCTAATTCAATCTCAAAATCCTTGACTGCCCAAGACAGACTCTGTTCACTAGTGAAATAAACACATGAAGGGTTTAATGCAGATAGTAGATTTCTAAGAACTTCCCTTAGCTCACCCTTAGTCCATGCTGTTTTCATTCTTTCACTTTCCTCTTTCCTTCTGTGGAAAACTTTTTTGAATTATGAGCTATGTCTGTCTGGCTGAATATCCCAGCTCCGCTCCTCAGTACCGAATGGCCCGAGATGCCCCAGAGGGTGTTAACCAGCTCACTTGGGACACACACCTGGCACCGATGGAGGCTGGTCTAATCTGGAGCAGATGCGTGCAAGATTATCCTATCCATCAACACTGCTTTCTTACAAAACTGGAGTTTGCAAATGCCCATAAACTAGTATATCTAATCCATTTTAGCCTTAAGAAGTCTTTGTTTTCACAGTTTCCATTAAAGATTTAAGAAATTTGGTCTATCCAATAATGTCTGTGTAAGGAAAGTGGATGGGCCCCAGAGTGTAATAGGAATAGATGAAAAAACCACCGAGATAATTTTTGTCTATGGGCCGATGTAAATTATGAAATTAAAAACATCACCGACATTTCTTTTCAATCATCACCACATTAAAAGAAAATTAAAAACCAACAAAAAGCCTTTCAGTGCCACCTGGACACAGACAAATTGAGCAACAGTTCTCTCCATCGCCGCCTTATAAAATAAACTCTAAGCTAATTAAACTGTGAGTGAATATGACACATTGTTTCCCTTCAAGGNAAAGCCTTTCAGTGCCACCTGGACACAGACAAATTGAGCAACAGTTCTCTCCATCGCCGCCTTATAAAATAAACTCTAAGCTAATTAAACTGTGAGTGAATATGACACATTGTTTCCCTTCAAGGTATTCACCAAAGGAGATGAACTTTATTTTGGAAGATGGAAGGTAAGCCAGCCCTCCGTGGAACCTTGGCACCAGTCAGCCTGGACCGCCTTTCTGGCTTCCACTTGTGTGTTGGTTATTTCCCCACCTCACAGCTCTCTGGACTGCAAAGTGCTGGAGAGGGAAGGCCAGTTCTCTCTGCTCTGAATTCCCTGCCACATCCAGCCAGGGCCAAGCTGAACAGCAATCAAGTGCAATCCTGCTGGAGAAGCCCTGACATTCCTTCTGGGTATTTTGGAGTATCTGACACCCAGTAGGCCATTCCCAAGTACTTGTAGGTTGAATCCTGCCTGTTGTAGGCTGTATTTATGACACGCCGTTCTGTGCCTTACTGAAGAGGTGAAAATTGCCCAGCGTTAAACAAGTGAGTATGAAAACGAATTTTAAGCACTAATCTGCACCTCATGCCTCAGATCTAGGGATGAATAAATAATAAGGGGGTGAATTCATTCTAAACAACCATCAAACTATTAATCCTTTGTTAGTTCTCCCTAAAAGAGAACACCTACACAAAGTGACATTTGCAATTTATGAGTTGGAGCACTGGGATAAAATCCATAGCTGTGGGCTTGACAAGCATAAAAGGTAAGAAAATTTGAGAGCCTTGGGGAGGTAGGAAGAGTCTGCAAGTTAATACCTCTCCAAGATCCTGACTATTAGAAATACTTTCCAGAGCATCTGTTTCCCTGTCAGGGAAATTTCAACCACCACTGAGCAGGAACACCCTGAACCTGTGATCACCAGCTCTGACGAGCATTCAGTCCATCTGTTAATAAAAGCAACTAACTGCCTATGATTGAAAACAAAAAGCAACACCTAACCACTGAGGGACAAAGTACAGGAGGGAACACAGAAGGTGACCTTACTCCTTCCTCAAGCTGGCTCTATGAATCTAAAGGCTCAGATTAGCATTTCCAGGAGTAAACTCAGCAATGCATGATTTGAGGAAGAAGAAAACAAGAATGCAAGTATACATTGTGTGACACTATCAGTTCAGTTGCTCAGTCGTGTCCGACTCTGTGACCCCATGAATCTCAGCACGCCAGGCCTCCCTGTCCATCACCAACTCCCGGAGTTTACCCAAACTCATGTCCATCGAGTCCGTGATGCCATCCANAACAACCCTTGGAAAAGTGAACCCAAAGACACCGTGTCCCCTTTTAGAGGTCAAAACGTATCACGAATGCCTAGGTATGAGCTCCAAGGTTGCCTACAACATCACCCATTAACCAGAAGGCAAAGGTTTGGTACACACACTAATTGAGGTGGTCCCCCAAAGTAGACAGTGTATCCATTCATCCATACAAGGATGGTGAAGATGGTGTTTGCTGTTGTTGCTGACAGTTAGGAGAGCAGCTCTAGGAGCACAGGATTGGAGACAGTCTTGGCTCCCTCGCCCAGGAGAAAACAAAACCTCATCACTTAATGCCTCTGAGGTCAGCCCAACATACCCTTGAGTGTCTACTGCATGCCAGGCACTGAAGAATGGAAGTGAACAAGGCAAATTCTGCTCCCAAAGGGGAGACCTCCGTGCTGGGGGCCTGGAGAGGAAGCGGTCTCACGAATGGGCAACTAACCCAGCGTGTGGCTGGCAAAGAGGCAGTATTAGTGCACAGTGAGGCCAGAAGGAAGTACAGTCTGTTTGGATTTACAGGTTGAAGGGTAGGGAAGGACATTTAAGGGCAGGAGGCACATCTTAGAGAAGCCAGAGAAACCTACTGAGATTCAGGATCCAGCAGTTCAGCAAAGTGAGAGCTCTGAGAATGGGAGGGGTGTGTCACTGAAGCAAGCAGGGGCCAGATCACAAAGAGCCTGGTAAACCACAAAAAGTTCACCTGGAGCCAGAGGGCAATGGAAGCCATTGAAAGTCTGAGCAAGCAACAGTCCCTTCAGATTTTTGCTCCAGACCAGTGTCTCTGGTCTTGAACAAGAGTTACCGCAAACCAGATACTGGTGATTCTCTGAACTCTTCCCCATCCTCAGCAAAATAAATAAAAGCACTAGAAAAGACTATCTTGACCTCCTCTACACTTTTGTAGGGCTTTTAAAAAAATCAAATACAAAGAGATTATGTGAAACACACAGAAGAAATCTAAGAATAGCCTCTGTAAGAAGGCTGGATTTGTGTATAATCAGACCTAACTGTGAGGTCATACTTTTCTCAAAGTTGCATCTAAAGTTGGGTGCTTTCACTAGAATCTGAGGGGGAAAAAAAAATTAAAGCAAGGAAAAAAAAAGTCACACACTACCCCTTTTTATAAGGGCAATGTTGCTCTGACAGCTTCATCATCTGCCAAAACAAAGTCTTAAGAAATGGAAAATAGTCTATCAGGCTTCCAGAGTAAATAATCCGAAATCCACAACATTAACTATATGGTGGCTTTTATTGGTTAATGAAATTGTTACACTGTTGATATTTAAAATAGCCAAGTTTTCTAATCTAAATGCAATACCAACACATTTTTCTTCTATAACTTCAAAAGATCTTTGTATTCCTCTATTTCCCTCAACTTCTATAATGAAAGACTAATTTTATAGATAGAAACAGATACTTAAATTCTAGTAATTTGTCATGGGCCTTTACTTCCGAAGCAAACACATGGCAAAGGTCTGAGCTGGTCCAGAAAACACACCTTGGTGAACTAGCATCCCAGGAATAAGACCCTGCTTATACTTGGAGAAACTAGTCCAGAACCTAGAAGCCATCCAATTATTGCCCACAATTACATTTCATCTTCTCAGAGACCATGACCCCTGGATTCCTCTCACTATGTTGACACAGATAATCTCCTATTACATTTTAACCCACACAAGTTAGAAAGATCAAGCCTAACATCTAAAAGCTACTCAACAGTGTAACTGAGCATTTTTTGTTTTGTTTTGTTTATTTTCTCCACTCCAAAGAAGTTATGATTGATAATCAGCAGTCTGGCTCCACTGCTGATTTACTGAGAGAAACTGGGTAATCACTCAAAACATTCCATTCCATCACTAACCCAAATAAAACACACCAGGGGAAAAGCTGTGGCAGTGGACACTTGTAGACAAGGATGAAGGGCCTTGTACAGTTGATTCTTCCCCACAGATGATGTTTACCTCTATCATACAGAATACAAAACCGATCCTTTATTAAAAGGGTAGCTTGACTAGAATAAGCACCTACATACCAAAAAAGACAGAAATGACTGCTAGTTAAGAACTTCTATTGGCCTTTGGACTTGACTTAAAAAATGAGGGCCCAATAATGAGATATCACTACACACCTACTAGGATGCACAAAATCCAAGACAGATAACACCCAAATGCTAGCAAGGATATGGAACAACAGGAACTCGAATCAGTGCTGGTGGGCATGCAAAACAGTACAATCACTCCAAAAAGTTTGACAGTTTCTTAACTCTCTTAAATGAAAATACTCTCACCATACTATCAGCAATTAGCTCCTCCCTACTTACCCAAATGAGCAGAAACCTTCTGTCTACCCCCAAAAGGTGCACACAGAAGTTTACTGCAGGTTTATCCACAGCTGCCAAAACTTGGAAGCCACCAAGTCAAGTCCTTCAGTAGTCAAATGGATAAGTAAGCTGTGGTACAGCCAAACAAAGAAATATCACTGGATGTTAAAAATAAAGGAGGGACTTTCCTGGTGGTCTGGTGGTTAAGAATCTGCCTTCCAATGCACAGGACATGGGTTCAATCCTTGGTCAGGGAACTAAGATCCCACATGCTGCAGGGCAACTAAGCCTGCACCTCAACTAGGGAAGCCTGCGTGCTGCAACAAAGACTCAGTGCAGCCAAAAAAGAAAAAATGAGCCATGAAAAAACAGGGAGGAAACTCAGATGCACCTTACTAAGTGAAAGAAGTCCATCTGAAAAGGCTACAGATTGTATGATTCCAACTATATGACTTTCTGGAAAAGGCAAAACTATGCTTTTGGCCACCTGACGTGAAGAACCGACTCACTGGAAAAGACCCTGATGCTGGGCAAGACCGAAGGCAGGAAGAGAAGGGGACGACAGAGGACGAGATGGTTGGATGGTATCACCGACTCCATGGACATGAGTTTGAGCAAGCTCCAGGAGTTGGTGATGGACAGGAAAGCCTGGCAGGCTGCAGTCCATGGGGTTGCAGAGAGTTGGATACAACCGAGCAACTGAATGGATGGAAGACAGAAAAAAGATTGGTGGTGGCCAAGGGGTTAGTGAGGGATGAAAAGGCTGAGCACAGGGGATTTTTATGGCACTGGACCTGCTCTGTACACTATCATGGTGCTACAAGTCATTGTACACTTGCCCAAACCCATAGAATGTGCAACACCAAGAGTGAACCCTGTAGACTTTGGGTGATTATGTTGCTTCAATGTTGGTTCACCGGTTGTAACAAACGTACCATTCAGGTAGGGGATGTTGATAATGGAGGAGGGGAAGAAGGGCAGGGAGTATTTAGGAAATCCTGGTATCGTCTGCTTAAGTTTGCTGTTAACCTAAAACTACCCCACCCCCCAAAAAAAGCAACACCTCTCTCTTCCCAGGGTGTAGCCAGCAAGGTACCTTGTTGAATACGTTCAAGGAAAAGACATCCATAATCACCTTCTGTGCTCAAAAATATTAAAGTTAATATCATAATTAGAGGAACTAGTAAGAGCCATGAAGACAAATATAGGATTCCGGTACCATCTTCTCTTCAAATAAAATTAGTGAGAAATCTACCAAGGCCTTCACTTAACTGGCCCTCACAAACTTCCTGGATTGCTAGCAGCAAATTTCATGCAGCTTAAAACCTTGACACAAACGATGGAAGTGTTGTTCAATGAAATTCTTACATCCACAGACTTACTTCATGTAGTCACACACATTTTTCCTCCCAAATTACAAACCCTAAAGGTCAAACCCACTCACCACAATCTGCGTCCTAAGTCAACTCCAACAGAATGCTCAAAGGAATCTCTCCTCCGTATTTGCCCGAGTAACACCTGCCAAGTATTACGGAACTCAATAAACCACAAGCGCTTTTTATCTCCCTGAATATACTCATCAGAGATTAAAGAATGGAGAGGCTTCTGGTACCTATAGGCTGTCATCCAAAACAATTTTAAAATTTGACTCAGTGAGGCCGCAACAGTTTTCACAAAGCATATTTGGTGAGATGTCAGTTTTAGTTGAGGGAAGTTCCAAGGAAGCCACCACCTCACACAACTCTTCATGCCAAGTGTTCAGTGGCCTGTGATCTTACACACCAGGAATGAATGTGTCTGTGTACAATTTACAGACCTACTTTTAATATGGTCAAGTGTCAAACAGCTAACCTTTTCATAGTCTCTCCACCCCGCCATCCTCCTTCCCAAACAAAAACAGCCTGAATTGCTCACAGTATGCAAGAAGCCAGAGATTCCATTTTATGCAAGTTTTACAACTTTGGTGGTTCACATTCTCCAAGAGACCAGACTCACCGTCTCATTTGCTAACTCCAATCTTAAATAAACTGCTTCCACCAACTTCCCCCTCTTCTTAAACCTACACTCATCAAAGACATCTCTCTCAGCCAAGAAGGCTCCAGAAGAGGCTTGAAGTGGCTGCCTCTGCAAATTCCTCCACATCCTACCAAAAGGGCACTTCAAGAACTTTACAGTCTGAATATTGCTCCAATGCCATTCACCAGAGCTGGATCGGAGCATGTGGGGTGTCTTTCAGCAATGTCTTTTCAGCAATTTAGGCTGCCCATCCCAATGAAACTTTGGTGAAAACCTGCTTTCTAAGCAAATTCAGAATGCCATCCAGTCCCCAAGTGCAAGCCAGCACAGGGCGGGGTTGGTTGGGGGGGGATGGATACACACCGGCATCCTCCACTGAAGACTTTTTTCTGGTACAGGGGCATCCTAAACTTGCCGCATTTCCTTCGTAGAGTTGTGATCTTCCATCCATTCCCGAATGTACAATTTTTTCTCCATCTGAGGGTTCAACCTAATCAGCTATTGTGGAGTAACTATGGCAATTCATCCCCTTGCTTTCTTGACATTTTCCTCTCTCCTCCTGGCTGGGAAACTGTTTTGATCTCAACAGGGCTGCCTGTATGGGGATTCTGCATGTTAATGATGTGGCTAGCCGGCAGGGATAGTAGGTGAGAGCACACGCTGTACTTTTCCCAGTTATGTTTCGCCTCATCACAGCTAATAGTGGCCTTTCTAAAGGCCTGCTACACGAGAAGGGAGACCTACACACCTAATCTTGTCCTCTTTGGNCAATAAACCACAAGCGCTTTTTATCTCCCTGAATATACTCATCAGAGATTAAAGAATGGAGAGGCTTCTGGTACCTATAGGCTGTCATCCAAAACAATTTTAAAATTTGACTCAGTGAGGCCGCAACAGTTTTCACAAAGCATATTTGGTGAGATGTCAGTTTTAGTTGAGGGAAGTTCCAAGGAAGCCACCACCTCACACAACTCTTCATGCCAAGTGTTCAGTGGCCTGTGATCTTACACACCAGGAATGAATGTGTCTGTGTACAATTTACAGACCTACTTTTAATATGGTCAAGTGTCAAACAGCTAACCTTTTCATAGTCTCTCCACCCCGCCATCCTCCTTCCCAAACAAAAACAGCCTGAATTGCTCACAGTATGCAAGAAGCCAGAGATTCCATTTTATGCAAGTTTTACAACTTTGGTGGTTCACATTCTCCAAGAGACCAGACTCACCGTCTCATTTGCTAACTCCAATCTTAAATAAACTGCTTCCACCAACTTCCCCCTCTTCTTAAACCTACACTCATCAAAGACATCTCTCTCAGCCAAGAAGGCTCCAGAAGAGGCTTGAAGTGGCTGCCTCTGCAAATTCCTCCACATCCTACCAAAAGGGCACTTCAAGAACTTTACAGTCTGAATATTGCTCCAATGCCATTCACCAGAGCTGGATCGGAGCATGTGGGGTGTCTTTCAGCAATGTCTTTTCAGCAATTTAGGCTGCCCATCCCAATGAAACTTTGGTGAAAACCTGCTTTCTAAGCAAATTCAGAATGCCATCCAGTCCCCAAGTGCAAGCCAGCACAGGGCGGGGTTGGTTGGGGGGGGATGGATACACACCGGCATCCTCCACTGAAGACTTTTTTCTGGTACAGGGGCATCCTAAACTTGCCGCATTTCCTTCGTAGAGTTGTGATCTTCCATCCATTCCCGAATGTACAATTTTTTCTCCATCTGAGGGTTCAACCTAATCAGCTATTGTGGAGTAACTATGGCAATTCATCCCCTTGCTTTCTTGACATTTTCCTCTCTCCTCCTGGCTGGGAAACTGTTTTGATCTCAACAGGGCTGCCTGTATGGGGATTCTGCATGTTAATGATGTGGCTAGCCGGCAGGGATAGTAGGTGAGAGCACACGCTGTACTTTTCCCAGTTATGTTTCGCCTCATCACAGCTAATAGTGGCCTTTCTAAAGGCCTGCTACACGAGAAGGGAGACCTACACACCTAATCTTGTCCTCTTTGGGGGAGCCTCCGGGGACCAGGTGGAAACAGAACAGACAGCCCGTTCTCCAGTCAAGTATCTAGACGCCGAACCAAAATATCCCCCAGACAGACACTCCACCGCCAAGGAAGCAAACACACGCCAAAAAAAAAAAAAAACCCACACCAAAAAACAACTCCCTCTTGATCGGCGAGGGAGTCAGTCGATCCCCTTTCACCCAGGTTTGCCGGTCCAGGCTTCACACCCTTCGCTCCGTCCAAGCCGGTATAAGATGCTGCATTCTCCCAGCAGTACACGGCCTCCGCCACCCCCCACCCAGGGAAAGGACTTCCAATAGAGGTGGGAGCATCAGCTCCGGTACCCGCCCTTCCCTCTCGATCCTGGCCAGAAAAACTGCACTTCCCGGATTCCCGGCCACTCTCTCCCGCCCCCTCCCCGGGCTATCCAGCTAGCGCCGTCCAGATGCCAACCAAGTGCCCAGCCCAGCTGCACACCCCCCGCAACCCCCGGCCAGGCCCCCGGAACAGGCCCCGGCTTCCTGCCTCTCCCTCAGCCTAGGACTCCCCGATTCTGGACGCACCCCTCAAGCAAACTAGGACTGAAAAAAGTCCCACCCCGCCCCCCCCAGCCACGCCGCCAGCTTCCAGCTCCTCCCGGAGGAGCCTCCTCCCCCAGGGGCGACAAGAGAACGCTGGTGGGGCGGGGGGATTCCAGCAGCCTCCTCCCGCAGCCCGCGAGGGGCCTGGACCCCGGAGAGGGCAGACCCGCGCGGCTCCAAAGGACACCTCCCACTCCCTCCACCCTCTGGGGCCGGCGGGTCTTGGCAGCGAGTGTGCTCGCTGCAGGTCATCGGAAGCGTCGAAGAGCCTGGGGGCTGCCCCGGGTTGGGAGGCAGCATCTCCCAGGGGCGGGCGGAGGTCAGCACCGCGGCGCACCCCGGGGGGCACTCACGATGGTCACGCTGGCTTTGCGCAGGTCGCGGTTCTCCTCCTGCAGCGCCTTGCACTTGAGTTTGTAGGTCTCCAGCTCGATCTTGAGCACCTTGTTCTCCTGCTGCAGCGAGGCCAGGCGGTTGGTGAGCTCCTCCAGGCGGAACGGCGAGATGACAATGCCCCCCGACTTTCCACCGCCGCCGCCTCCCCCGCCGCCACCGCCGCCGCCGCCGCCCGAGGTCGACGAGCAAGACGACTGCATGGCGGCCGAGCTACCGCTGTTGCCCCCCGCCCCGTCCGTGTCGCTCTCGCTGGCGCTGTCCGCCATGGCCGCGGCGGGCTAGGAAGACGCGGAGGAGGAGGAGCAGGGAGGCGGCGGCGGCGAAGGCTGGGCTGCGAATGAGTGGGCGCCGGGGCGAGCACAGGGGAGCGCCGAGCTGGGCGCCTGGCACCAGGGCGCAGACTCGGAGCGGCGGCGAGAGAAAGAGAGGGAGCTTCCCGCTGCCAAGGGACCTCCTCTGCCAGAGAACAGAGACCCCGCCCGGGCTCGGGCAGTATTGCACTGGGGCTCGCTCCAGCCGGGCCTGGCGCGCTCGCTAGGCCGCTCGGCTAAGCCGGAGGAAAGCTCCGAAACTCGCCCGCCGCCGCCCTCCCGGCGTCCGCCGGCTGGCTGGGGACGCGCTGGCCGGACCGGGGCGGGAAAGCCAGGCCAGCCTCGGCACCAGCCGCTCGCCAACCGCACGTGTTCTGAGGGAGGGCCTCCCAGCCCCCTGACCTAAACCCGCGGCCGCCCAGCCTCTTCCGGGCTCGCGCCCGCTCCTGGGAAAAAGAAACCTAATGCCCCACTAGCCTCGCAGGTGCTGGGGACACGTGGAAAGGTCAGCCCGGCTCGGGCATTCAGCCCCCGCCGACTCCGTGGCCCCATCTTCCGCTGACCGTGTGTGCTCCTGTCTCCCTCTATCTGTTTCAAACAGACACGCAGCCCTTGTAGTTTTGATCTCAGTGAGCTTGCCTGGGAAGCTTCGGAGAGCGCTCAAAGAACAGAAAGTTCCCCTGCAAGGAGCGGAGGAGGGCGACGAGACAGGAGCCACAGGTTAACCTCGTTAAGAAAAGATCTGCAGAAGAGACACACCGCCCTCTTTACTCCTCCTAATAATCCCATAAACCACCCTGCGCTCAATTGTCTAAACAAGGTGCAACGTTTTTCTTTTCTCTCTGCATTTTGCAGACAATGCCAGGACCTGTTGGGCAATAGGATTAAGACAGTAACATTTATCCCATCCAAAAAGAAAAAAAAAGACAATTTTTGTGGATTAAAACATCTCTTTTAAGTGCCAGTTTTCCAAAGCAACTGCAGGCAGAGCATTCTGCTATACGAATAGTGATAAATACAAGTGGAAAAGCAACATAACCATCATTTTCTTTCCCATCATCTTGCCCACTCCTAGAAAACTTAAGTAGGTCAAAACTAAACACAGATTAATTATGTTGGTGGTCTAATTCGGGGTTCTAGTTTTAACGCATAAGTAGTTCAGAATCAAAACTTGCATTTCAAAAACCCTTCTCCCCTCCCAAACAAAGNATCGGAAGCGTCGAAGAGCCTGGGGGCTGCCCCGGGTTGGGAGGCAGCATCTCCCAGGGGCGGGCGGAGGTCAGCACCGCGGCGCACCCCGGGGGGCACTCACGATGGTCACGCTGGCTTTGCGCAGGTCGCGGTTCTCCTCCTGCAGCGCCTTGCACTTGAGTTTGTAGGTCTCCAGCTCGATCTTGAGCACCTTGTTCTCCTGCTGCAGCGAGGCCAGGCGGTTGGTGAGCTCCTCCAGGCGGAACGGCGAGATGACAATGCCCCCCGACTTTCCACCGCCGCCGCCTCCCCCGCCGCCACCGCCGCCGCCGCCGCCCGAGGTCGACGAGCAAGACGACTGCATGGCGGCCGAGCTACCGCTGTTGCCCCCCGCCCCGTCCGTGTCGCTCTCGCTGGCGCTGTCCGCCATGGCCGCGGCGGGCTAGGAAGACGCGGAGGAGGAGGAGCAGGGAGGCGGCGGCGGCGAAGGCTGGGCTGCGAATGAGTGGGCGCCGGGGCGAGCACAGGGGAGCGCCGAGCTGGGCGCCTGGCACCAGGGCGCAGACTCGGAGCGGCGGCGAGAGAAAGAGAGGGAGCTTCCCGCTGCCAAGGGACCTCCTCTGCCAGAGAACAGAGACCCCGCCCGGGCTCGGGCAGTATTGCACTGGGGCTCGCTCCAGCCGGGCCTGGCGCGCTCGCTAGGCCGCTCGGCTAAGCCGGAGGAAAGCTCCGAAACTCGCCCGCCGCCGCCCTCCCGGCGTCCGCCGGCTGGCTGGGGACGCGCTGGCCGGACCGGGGCGGGAAAGCCAGGCCAGCCTCGGCACCAGCCGCTCGCCAACCGCACGTGTTCTGAGGGAGGGCCTCCCAGCCCCCTGACCTAAACCCGCGGCCGCCCAGCCTCTTCCGGGCTCGCGCCCGCTCCTGGGAAAAAGAAACCTAATGCCCCACTAGCCTCGCAGGTGCTGGGGACACGTGGAAAGGTCAGCCCGGCTCGGGCATTCAGCCCCCGCCGACTCCGTGGCCCCATCTTCCGCTGACCGTGTGTGCTCCTGTCTCCCTCTATCTGTTTCAAACAGACACGCAGCCCTTGTAGTTTTGATCTCAGTGAGCTTGCCTGGGAAGCTTCGGAGAGCGCTCAAAGAACAGAAAGTTCCCCTGCAAGGAGCGGAGGAGGGCGACGAGACAGGAGCCACAGGTTAACCTCGTTAAGAAAAGATCTGCAGAAGAGACACACCGCCCTCTTTACTCCTCCTAATAATCCCATAAACCACCCTGCGCTCAATTGTCTAAACAAGGTGCAACGTTTTTCTTTTCTCTCTGCATTTTGCAGACAATGCCAGGACCTGTTGGGCAATAGGATTAAGACAGTAACATTTATCCCATCCAAAAAGAAAAAAAAAGACAATTTTTGTGGATTAAAACATCTCTTTTAAGTGCCAGTTTTCCAAAGCAACTGCAGGCAGAGCATTCTGCTATACGAATAGTGATAAATACAAGTGGAAAAGCAACATAACCATCATTTTCTTTCCCATCATCTTGCCCACTCCTAGAAAACTTAAGTAGGTCAAAACTAAACACAGATTAATTATGTTGGTGGTCTAATTCGGGGTTCTAGTTTTAACGCATAAGTAGTTCAGAATCAAAACTTGCATTTCAAAAACCCTTCTCCCCTCCCAAACAAAGGCTTACAGGAAACTGGCCCAGCAGGTGAGACGATTCTTAACACTTTACACTGTTGACACAAAACAGCTTTCACTTATGTATGAAAATCAGAAAATGAAACCGACCAGACTAGTTTTATTACCCTAGTTTAGGCAGCAGAAGAACAAACATGTAAACAAAATATAGAGGGAAAATAGGGTGAGGTTTTTTCTATTGCTTTGAACTTTGGGGAAAGTTATAATGTGTTAGGAAGGATAAAGAAGTGGCTTTAATGATTTTTATTTCAGCTCCTCCATTATCTTTAAAACTAAATTTAGCCTAATAATTACAGTTATTCAATGGCTAATGAAAACTGGTACCCAGGAATAAAGTGAAACCTCCAAGTGTTCCAAATGACATCATCCTTTACCAAGATGGCTGCTTTCTGGCAGCCGGCTCCAAAATCCCAACCGCAATTAAACCCCAAATTTCTTATTGTTTTTTAGTTTAATACTAAAGGACTTCTGAATTAGTCACTGTTGGTGTAGCAGGAACAACAACAAAAGAGTCGACTTTGCTCTTCAGAAACGTTCAGCCAATGTAAATAACTGTTAGAAGTGACCAGATTAATTATCACTGAAACTTGCTCTTCTCTCTGACTTTTCCTTTTGGGAATCTGCTAGAGGAGACAAACAGCTCGTTAAACTGGAGACAGCTTCTGGAAAACTCACTTGCTGGGTGAAATGGAGGAGTAAAGCTAGCAGGGAGCAGCACCACAGGGGGAAACCCAGACTTAACATTCTTTCCACTTTATCCAGCACTGTGATAGAATCTTTTAAGAGCCAGTCTGGCTTCCATTCTTCACAAGTTTCCATTGTTCCCTATCCCATAGTATCTTAAAGTTTCCACCTCTAGAGCTTACTTAGAAACACTCAGGAGACAAATTGCCTTTCTCTTAGCTTTATCACCAACTGCATTCAAAGAGAGGACTTAACTGCTACCAGTCGGCAGAGGGGTGGGGTTTAAAGTGCTTGACTTTCTTAAAGGGCCCACAGTTACTGTAATTTAAAATGGATTGGTTTTGAATTGGATTTGGAGGAACACTGCATTTTGACATGATACTCACAGGCAGCAACTGTGTTTAGAAGGCCTTAGGGAGAAAGTCATCTTCTAAAGCTTCCCTGCTGATACAGATGGGAATAAACTGAAGAGTATTTTTTCACTGTGGTTTTTATTGTTATTGCAAAGCAGAAGCATGTCTAATTTTCTACTTCATGTAAAAGTGGTTCCCCTTATAAACAGACCATTTATCACAACATTGGTTCAGTAATAGGATTACAATGAAAACGCTAGTTAGGAAACCAATAATATCATTATAAAACTTCTTCTCATCTTTCCCCGGGAAATGAATCAAAAGAATAAATGGTAGTATGTGTTGCCTGAAGGAAGAAGAAACAAATACAGACCATCAGTTCCATTGGACAAATAAGATTTACCTTTGTCCAAAATGGAAGCTGCAAAAATATAACAACAAAGAAAAAGAATACATATAGTCTAATTGCAAGGGACAATGTCTCTTTGTCTAATGCCATTTATTCAGCTGATTTACTCTGTGGCCTTGGAATGTTCAATAATAAAGTTAAGGGACTTCCCTGGTGGTCTAGTGGTTAAGAATCCATCTTCCAGTTGCAGGGGCTGCGGGTTCAGTCTTAGTCACGGAACTAAGACCCCACATGCAACTGAGTCTGCGCACTTCAATGAAGAATCTGCGTGCTGCAGCAAAGATCCAGTCCCGCCTAAATAAATAAATAAAACTTTAAATTTTAAAAAATAATAATAAAGTTAAAATATGGACATAAGTCACTGGTGATTTTTCTTTAATTTTTAATGGTTAACAATAAATTGCTGTACATATTACATTAGTACTAGATACAAGTGATTTCACTCAAGCTCTGAATAGACTTGGTGGTTGCAGAACCTATCATTACAGTTGTTTGTTTGTTTCTAATTTATTTGGCTGCAGCAAGTCTGAGCAGCCTTTGAGATCTAGTTCCCCTATCAGGGATCAAACATGGAGTCCCAGCCACTGGACCACCAAAGAAGTCCCCAGAATCCATCAATACAGTTTTTAAAAGAACTGGAGTGGGCTATTGCCTTCTGAGATAGCTTACAATCTGTCTGTTGAATGTGTTTCTCTCAAATCTACCTCTTACATATAAAAAAATAATAATAATTAGAGTGAGCCACACATGACCTGATTTTCACAGAGTGCCTGAATTTGGATAGAATCATAAACTGTGCCAATGTGGTGCTATTATTTCTTGAAAGGTAACTGATAGTAGAGATAACTGGAGTAACAGGCAAGTTTGGCCTTGGAGTACAAGATGAAGCAGGGCAAAGGCTAACAAAATTTTGCCAAGAGAACACACTGTTCATAGCAAAGACCCTCTTCCACCAACCCAAGAGGCAACTCTAACATGTACATCACCAAATGGTCAATACTGAAATCAGATTGATTATATTCTTTGCAGCCAAACATGGAGAAGCTCTATACAATAAGCAAAAACAAGACCAAGAGCTGACTGTGGCTCAGATCTTGAACTCCTTACTGGAAAATTCAGATTTAAATTAAAGAAAGTAGGGAAAACCATGAGGCCATTCAAGTATGATCTAAATCAAATCCCTTAAAATTATGCAGTGGAACTGACAAATAGATTCAAAGGATTAGATCTGATAGAGTGCCTGAAGAACTATGGATGGCGGTTTGTAACATTGTATAGGATGCAGTGACCAAAAAGAAGAAATGACCATCTTAAAGAAAAAGAAATGCAAAAAGGCAAAATGGTTGTCTGAGGAGGCCTTACAAATAGCTGAGAGAAGAAGGGAAGCAAAAGGCAAAGGAGAAAGGGAAAGATATACCCATCTGAATGTAGAGTTCCAAAGAATAGCAAGGAAACTTAAGAAAGCCTTCTTAGGAGAAGAAGAGGTGGCAAAAATAAACAGAAGAACTGTACAGAAAGTGTCTTAATGACCCAGATAATTACAGTGGTGTGGTCACTCACCTAGAGCCAAACATCCTGGAGTGTGAAGTCAAGTGGACCTTAGGAAGCATTACTACCAACAAAACTAGTGGAGGTGATGGAATTCCAGTTGAGCTATTTCAAATACTAAAAGATGATACAGTTGCACTCAATATGCCAGCAAATTTGGAAAACTCAGAGCTGGCCACAGGACTGGAAAAGGTCAGTTTTCATTCCAATCCCAAAGAAAGGCAGTGCCAAAGAATGCTCAAACTACTGTACAGTTACACTCATTTCACATGCTAGCAAGATAATGCTCAAAATCCTTCAAACTAAGCTTTAACTGTATGTGAATCAAGAACTTCCAGGTGTTCAAGACAGATTTAGAAAAGGCAGAGGAACCAGAGATCAAATTGCCAACATGCATTAGATCATAGAAAAAGCAAGAGAATTCTAGAAAAACATCTACTTCTGCTTCATTGTCTACACTAAAGCCTTTGACTGTGTGGACCACAACAAACTGTGGTAAATTCTTTAAGAGATGAGAATACCAAATCACCTTATCTGCCGCCTGAGAAACCTGTATGCAGGTCAAGAAGCAACAGTTACAATCAACATGGAACAACGAACTGGTTCCAAAGTGGGAAAGGAGTCCTTAAGGCTGTATATTGTCACTCTCCTTATTTAACTTATATACAGAGTACTTCATTTGAAATGTGGACTGGATGAATCACAAGCTGGAATCAAGATTTCTGGGAGAATTATCAACAACCTCAGATACGCAGATGATACCATCATAATGACAGAAAGCAAAAAGGAACAAAAGAGCCTCTTGATGAAGATGAGAGAGGAGAGTTAAAAAGCTGGCTTAAAACTCAGCATTCAAAAAATGAAGATCATGGCATCTGGTCCCATCACTTCATGGCAAATAGATAAGGGAAAAATGGGAACAGTGGCAGATTTTATTTTCTTGGGCTCCAAAATCACTGCAGAATGGTGACTGCAGCCATGAAATTAAAAGACACTGGCTCCTTGGAAGTAAAGGTATGACACAGCTAGACAGCATATTAAAAAGCAGAGATCACTTTGCCAACATATGTCTGTAGAGTCAAAGCTACTGTTTTTCCAGTAGTCATATATGGATGTGAAAGTTGGACCATAAAGAAGGCTGAGCACCGAAGAATTGATGCTTTTGAACTGTGGTGCTGGAGGAGACTCTTGAGAGTCCCTTGGATAGCAACGAGATCAAATGAGTCCATCCTAAAGGAAATCAACCTTGAATATTCACCGGGAGGCCTGATGCTGAAACTGAAGCTCCAATACTTTGGCTACCTGTTGTGAAGACTCTGATGCTGGGAAGATTGAGGGCAGGAGAAGGCAGCAACAGAGGATGAGATTGTTGGATGGCATTACCGACCTAATGGACATGGATTTGAGCAAACTCCAGGAGATGGTGAAGGACCCAAAAGCCTGGCATGCTGCAGTCCATGGGGATGCAAAGAGTCAGATACAAATTTGTGACTGAACAACAACTAGTTCCTAAGTCTGGAACAGAGTTTCTCACTCTTGGCTCTATTTACTTTTTGAGCTGAAAAATTCTTTTGGTTTGTTTGCTTTATTGAAGTATAGTTGATTTACAATATCATGTTAGTTTAGATGTATAACACAAAGATTTAGTTATAATTCGATGTGTTATAACTATATGTGTGTGTACTGTTTTTTAGATTGTTTTCCCTTATCCAGTATTACCAAATATTGAGTATAGTTCCCTGTGCTATACAATAGGTCCTTATATAGTAGTATATATATGTTAATCCTGTTCTCCCAATTTCTCCCTCCCCCATTTGTATCTTTTTTTTTCAGGTTCCATATAAGCAATATCATATGTTATTTGTCTTTCTCTGTCTGGCTTACTTCACTTAGTATGATAATCTCTACATCCATTGGAAAATTCTTTACTGGGGGCATGGGGAGAGGGGCTGTCCTGTGAATTAATTGTAAGATGTTGAGCAGCATTCCCAGCTTCTACCCACTAGATACAAGTACTGTGCCAACCAAGCATCTTCAGACATTTCAAAATATTCCCTGAGGGGGGAAAAATGCCCACAGTTGAGAAACACTGATCTTGTGAAACAATCACTTTTGGAGGGTAAAAGCAGGCCCACTTTGGAGTGGATCTTCTGGCAACATATTTATAACATAGCACTGAGCCATTAAGAGAGGTTCCCTCTTATTTCAAATTCCCAGTGTCAACTGGCCAAGAGATTCTGTACTCAAATAGCTACATCCACACTAATTACCGATTTCTTTAACATGCCTTTTCAATATTTTATACTTAGTAACATTTATCACCGAGAAGGCAATAGCATCCCACTCCAGCACTCTTGCCTGGAAAATCCCATGGGTGGAGGAGCCTGGTAGGCTGTAGTCCATGGGGTCGTGAAGAGTCAGACACTGAGCGACTTCACTTTCACTTTTCACTTTCATGCACTGGAGAAGGAAATGGCAACCCACTCCAGTGTTCTTGCTTGGAAAATCCCAGGGACGGGGGAGCCTGGTGGGCTGCCGTCTATGGGGGTCACACAGAGTCTGACACGACTGAAGCGACTTAGCAGCAGCAACATTTATCTAGCCTTGCATATGTAGTAATCCACCCAAGCAAGAGATCAAACCTAAAAATTAATTACATATCTCATCTGTATCCAGCTATTTCTGTTCATTATTTGTCACAAGAATCAAGACTATTTCTTCCAATAGCAGTCTAAAGAAATGAGTCATCAGCCTAAGTAAATCAGGTGAGAATCAAGGATTTCAACAATAAAAAATGAAATATATGACTTATATGTCTGAAGATTTGGCAATCTACAAAACCTAAAACATGTCTTGACACAGATCATACAGGACTACTAAGCAGGAAATGCTTTTTAAATCCTACTAAATACACAGCAGAGCTTGAAAGAAAGAAAGGGAAATCCCAGGCTCTAAAAGCAAAGAGGAAAACTGGAAACAAACCAAATGCCCACCTACAATATAAATCCTGTTGTATTCATGCAATGAAATAACATACAGCAATGAAAATAAACTACAAGTACATGAAACGACATGAGTGAACTACAGAAGTACAACAATAAGCAATGGAAACCAGACACAAAAGAATATATGCTATATGATTGCATTTATATAACATTCAAAAGTAGGCAAAATTAATCTATGATGTTAGAAGTCAGAATAATGGTTCTTCTTGGGAGGAGATATTGGTTGGAAAGAATATTAGGAAATTCCTAGTAACCTTCTTTTTCTTTATCTGGGTACTTGCTACCTAGGTATATTCACTTGTGATATTGAGCTATGTATTTATAATCTGTATGTTTTTCTATATGTATGTTATACTTCACTAAAATGTATAAATCAAAAAAGGGGAAGGGCAGAGTACCATAAGCCAGAGTAGTGACCTAGAGCTGAAACAAGAGCAGTAGCACTGTGAGTCTTTCTAACAATGATATTTGAGTTTAATGTCCATCAGGGATAGGACTTTGAGGCCTTGGGCCTTATAAAGCAGGAAGATGTAAGTGGCAGCCTGTCAAAGAGCTACACCACATTGAAAGGCTGGATTGCAGGGATGGCAGTAGGGTGGGGTTGGGGAGGAGTCTTCCTACCAGCAAACAGGACGATAACAAGGAAGACTGCCTTAAACTGAGTTCAGAGTTTAAAAGAAAATCTCTTTGGATAATTTGTAATCTAGACCCAAGCCTCAAGGAGTTAAGGACTTCACATATATACCTCATACTACTACATGGTCTTGAAATCCCCCAAATATCTTAAAAATTAGGCTGGCATGGAAACTTGCTGGGTGATAGAGAGGTTCTGTATCTGGACTGTGGTGATAGTTATGCAAACGTATACATTTGTCAAATCTTATCAAACACACTTTAAAAAAGTATTTGTATTCTGTGTAAAATCCTACCAAAAAAATAAACTGTTTTTTATTTTATGCCAAACAATAGTTGGCATAGAGATGGTAATATTCCTAGTGCAACCTGGTAGAAACAAACTCAAACTCACTCTGGAAGTGGTTTCAAAAGGAAGATGGGGTTACAGTGAAAATTACAAAACACATGGAGCAATAATCCATTTTGAACAAAAATTAGCATATAATAAACAACAGGATGATACTACTATCCCTACAACTTCAGTTAAGACTAGTATTAGATAGTAGACTTCCCTTGTGGTCCAGCATCTAAGATTCCAAACATCCAATGCACTCATCCCATGTTCAGTCCCTGATTAGGGAACTAGATCCTACGTGTTGCAACTAAGGATCTCTCGTGTGCCATAATGAAGATCAAAGACCCCACGCACCACAACAAAGACCTGGTATTGCCAAATACATAAACAAATATTTAAAAAGACAAGTGTTGGATAGAGTTGAATTGGATAAAATTAAGCATGTTTAAAATAACTAGCTCCATAAGAGAAGGAATACAAAGCATAAGACAAAAAAAAAGACATGATCAAAATTGAGGACAGAACAGTCAGAATCACAAAATAATTAACGAGAACATTTAGAGCTTAAAAACATATAAGGGAAAACACATTAACCAGGAACACAACTGTAGTCAAAAACACTCACTTTATCTAGCTTGTTGGGGCAAAGGAGAAGTTACACCAGAGCAGTCGTGAGAGGGATATACTATAGAATAAATGCTTGAACTAGGTGAAATATGTAGGGTTTAAGAAAGCAGAGGTTGGTTCTGAATCAGATGTTGTCAAGAAGTGGAAGAAATTTGGCGATTGAGTATCTTGATAATTTTAATCTGAAAAGCAGGAGTATTAAGGCATGACTGGAATTATCATTGGCAAAGAGGCACTAGTCATTCATATTAGTCAAGGATGCTATGCTATTTCTGTGGCTGCAGAAGGTCCTTCTTTCGGTTTTGTTCCAAACATTTAGATGGAGGGGTTTACCTGGTCTTTGTTTTTACTCTGTTAGCATTATCTTCTTTCAATTCAGTTCAGTTCAGTCACTCAGTTGTGTCCGACTCTTTGCGACCCCATGAATCACTGCATGTCAGGCCTTCCTGTCCATCACCAACTCCTGGTGTTCACTCAGACTCATGTCCATCGAGTCGGTGATGCCATCCAGCCATCTCATCCTCAGTCGTTCCCTTCTCCTGCCCCCAGTCCCTCCCAGCATCAGAGTCTTTTCCAATGAGTCAATTCTTTGCATGAGGTGGCCAAAGTACTGGAGTTTCAGCTTTAGCATCATTCCTTCCAAAGAAATCCCAGGGTTGATCTCCTTCAGAATGGACCGGTTGGATCTCCTTGCAGTCCAAGGGACTCTCAAGAGTCTTCTCCAACACCACAGTTCAAAGGCATCAATTCTTCGGCGCTCAGCCTTCTTCACAGTCCAACTCTCACATTCATACATGACCACAGGAAAAACCATAGCCTTGACTAGATGGACCTTAGTCAGCAAAGTAATGTCTCTGCTTTTGAATATNGTTGGTTCTGAATCAGATGTTGTCAAGAAGTGGAGGAAGTTTGGCGATTGAGTATCTTGATAATTTTAATCTGAAAAGCAGGAGTATTAAGGCATGACTGGAATTATCATTGGCAAAGAAGCACTAGTCACTCATATTAGTCAAGGATGCTATGCTATTTCTGTGGCTGCAGAAGGTCCTTCTTTCGGTTTTGTTCCAAACATTTAGATGGAGGGGTTTACCTGGTCTTTGTTTTTACTCTGTTAGCATTATCTTCTTTCAATTCAGTTCAGTTCAGTCACTCAGTTGTGTCCGACTCTTTGCGACCCCATGAATCACTGCATGTCAGGCCTTCCTGTCCATCACCAACTCCTGGTGTTCACTCAGACTCATGTCCATCGAGTCCGTGATGCCATCCAGCCATCTCATCCTCTGTCGTCCCCTTCTCCTCTTGCCCCCAATCCCTCCCAGCATCAGAGTCTTTTCCAATGAGTCAACTCTTCGCATGAGGTGGCCAAAGTACTGGAGTTTCAGCTT
>SJYW01022231.1:0-10318 GCA_006410735.1 Raphicerus campestris | reverse complement strand
CATGGATAGGAATTTCTCTGATTCTTACCCAAAAAAAGAGACAAAGTATTCAAAATGCAAACTACATTTATAATATTTAATTTTTTGTTTATTTTTACTACTTTTCCCACTGCTAACTGTTCAGTGTCTCCTAGATCCTGAGCCTCATTGTTGTAATTGTTTCTAAATGATATGCATAATCAGAGTTGTGCTGCGTAACAATTACACATAAATATTAAGTGATGTCTTAGTATATAAATGATAGCAATTAGTATACTTTATGCACTCAAATAAAGTCTTTTGAGGATTGCATAGTAGAGGAAAATGAATCTCTGGACAAAAACTTTTGCTTAGGAGTTCCAGGATACATGTGGCTTCCCCAATGTCTCCACAGGTTAAGAATCTACGTGCAGTGCAGGAGATGCGAGTTCAGTTCCTGATCTGGGAAGATCCTCTGGAGAATAAAAAAGGCAAACCACTCCAGTATTATTGCCAGGAAAATCCCATGGAAAGAGGAGCCTAGCAGGCTACTNTTGTCTCCACAGGTTAAGAATCTACGTGCAATGCAGGAGATGCGAGTTCAGTTCCTGATCTGGGAAGATCCTCTGGAGAATAAAAAAGGCAAACCACTCCAGTATTATTGCCAGGAAAATCCCATGGAAAGAGGAGCCTAGCAGGCTACTTCCCATAGGGTCACAAAAGAGACGGTCACAACTGAGCACGAAGCACAAATCACCAGGATACATAAAATTACAGGTTAGGATGAGGTTCAGCAGACAGTGAAAGAAGGAACAAGAGGGACTGAAGCAAGGCAGACATGTGGCCTAAGATATGTAGTTGCTCTGCTCTAGGAATTTCTCAGGGACATCAGCTAATTCACTATTGTCTCATATCCCGAGGAATGACCCTTGTCCCCAGTTCTAGTGTAATGTCTCAGGTTCCAGCGTACTATGTCACATATTCCAGCCTGGAGTTGGGGGGAGGTGATAAAGAAGAAAAGTAAAAGACACATTGTAACATAATATTAAATATATATATATACATATTCATATATATATATATACATATATATATATATGGAGAGAGAGATGGAAAATATAGTCTTTATTTAGAGTAACTTGGTATCAGCTGGAAATTCCACTATTAGAGAAAAAATAGTAGTGGGATATTTGAAAAGGTAAGATTTAGTACAATATTGATGTGTGCTTAGTTGCTCAGTTGTTTCCAACTCTTTGCAACCCCATCGACTGCAGCCCACTAGGCTCTTATGTCCTGGGAGATTCTCCAGGCAAGAACATTGGAGTGAGTTGCCATTTCCTTCTCCAGGGGATCTTCCCAATGCAGGGATCAAACCCAGGTCTCCGGCATTGCAGCAGATTGTTTAACAACTAAGCCACCAGGGAAGCCCAGTATTGATGAGTAAGTAAGAAATATTCTTAAGTACTACCTAGTAAGAGGACAAATGTTAGGAAACAACAGTATCAATGGTATTAATACTTTATTATCAAAATTTTGAATAATCTTGTAACATTAAAATGAACATTAATTGTGTGCATATGTCTATTCTAAGTTCTTTTTACTTAAAATATCATTTAATATTTCCTTTAACTCTATGAGGTAGATGATATATTGTTGTATACATTTTGCATATTCAAAAACAACTTTAGAGAACTAAAATGATTTGTCTCTTGTCTAAATTTGAAAGGTCAGTAGCCACACTAAGAACATAAGAGTTATGAGATTGGATAGTACTATGATGGTAATGATTCTGTTGCTGTTATCAAAAAGATTAGCATAAATTTTGTGACTTAAACCACACATACACATTATCTTACAGTTCTGTGGGGCAGAAGTCCAGCATAGGTCTTAAGAAATAAAAATTAAGTCATTAGCAGGCTATGTTCCTTTCTGGAGGCTCTAGGGAAGAATGTTTTCTATTTATTTGTGTTGTTGGAAAACGCAATTCATTGTGATTATAAGACCAGGATCATCAGATTTTTATTTCTGGCTCTCAATTATGGACTGTTTCCAGTCTCCTTCCTCCATCTTTAAGTACCGCAAAGACAGGTCTAGGCCTTCTAATGTCACATCTCCCTGGCATACACTTCTGCTTTCTTCTTCTTCTTTTAAGGACTTGTGTGATTAGAATGGGCCCACCTGGGTAATTTAGAATACATTTTCCACCTCAGAGCCCTTAACTTTAATCACATCTGCAAGCTCTATTTAATATGTAAGGTAACATATTCATAGGTTCACTGGATGAAGGCATGGACATCTTGGGATGTCATTTTTTAACCACAGGTGGGAATGAGANAATGTCACATCTCCCTGGCATACACTTCTGCTTTCTTCTTCTTTTAAGGACTTGTGTGATTAGAATGGGCCCACCTGGGTAATTTAGGATGCATTTTCCACCTCAGAGCCCTTAACTTTAATCACATCTGCAAGCTCTATTTAATATGTAAGGTAACATATTCATAAGTTCACTGGATGAAGGCATGGACATCTTGGGATGTCATTTTTTAACCACAGGTGGGAATGAGAAAGAGCAAAGGAATTAAAGAGCAGAGGACTTTTCAAGTGATGGTATTTTTATGTTTGAAGCTCTGTCTAGCAAAGGAGACAATTCTAATTAGTATCCAAGATATGGAAAAGTGATAAAGGCTGACTTTGGTGTCTTATGTCCTGTAATATATTTTTTTCTTCCTAGAGGGATTCATTTATCAGTAGACAGTTTTGGATATCATTTAATTATTCTGTAATTCCATTCCACTCCCATTTCACCCCTTTCATTCTCTGTCCCTAGCACTGAAAGTGCTACTTTCTACTGAGGTGGATCTGAAATATTTATGGAAAGCACTCATGCCCAGAGTAGCTCCTGAACATTGTCTACTAACCATTTGAATTGGTCAGTAAATACCTTTCATTGGTTTAAGCAATGAGATTCTAAGAACAATAAGTAAATTTGCATTAATACAAACAAAGGGGATAGAAATATAGACATGCATCTTCATTTGTTAATATAGAAGAGTGCAGTGAATTTCCTGTTAAAGTGATTCTGAGACACAGTATTTTATTCATACTGTGAATATTAGTGTGAAAACTACTTCCTAAACTCCTTATCTAACCATCACTATGTTTTTAATGGTGAAAAACACAGCAGAAAGGCAGAGTGGAACACAATAGAAAATAGGTAAAGAAAAATCTCTTTTTGTAAAAAAAAAGCCAAACTAAATGAAGTTACATCAATTCAAGGTCAAGTCCTGTTAAGCATCATAAATCTCAAGTAAGAGTTATGAAGCGAGAATTTTTCCATAACATGAGAAAGGAAGAGATAGGATGAGTCAGAATGTAGAAAATGTCTGGTGCACAATAAATATTAAATATTTGACATTGAATCATGTTTACAAATATCTAGCATATAAGCAAATATTGTATGCCATTTCACATTATATAAATCACCTATTATAAAAAGCTTGTTTCCTTATTTTAGTGAAACAGTTTTCAAATATTTGTAACTTTGTGTAAGACACTCTACTGGCTTTAAATGTGCTTCAGCTAAGTTTATTCATGACTTACAAATAATTTTAATAACTTCTTAAATAGCTGATAGTATGTGATTTTTAAGTTTATATCTTTTTAGTTCTATAAGATTTTTAGTTTCTCTATGATAATTTTATAATGTATATCTTTGAAAATGAAGTCTTGAAAAAGTATAAAAAACAACATAAAATCTCCCTTAAGGTAGAATATCTACTTATTGTAGAAAGCATATATTTCTCTTATTCTTCAAATAAAATTTTAAGAATTTGTTTCTTTATCACACATATTTGTCATTTACATAATTATATCACCAGTATTCTAGACAGCAGTTATACTTGTTAGCTGTAGTTTCATTTTAACATCTTGAAAACCAAAGCAATGTACAATTTTTTACAACATGAGCATTTAATACTCCCAGTAATAATCATTGACTTTCAGTATTTCACTATTTCTTGAAGATGTGGTATAGCTCATTGCATAATTTAGAATAGAAAGTAAATGTTCTATTTCCTTTTTACATTTTCTATCCATAATGCTGACATTTCCTCCTATTCTAATATGCAAATATAAAAAGTACCTATGCAAATAAACATATGGCACAATAGTATAATTAATCACAGATCACCACTAAAAAATTAATTTATCTGGTTTGCTTCTTCAACAGTAAAATACATATAATAATGCCTTCCTCATAAGGCTTTTGGAAGGATTATATGAAGTAAAGCATTCCATATGGTTAAAATATAGTACATGCTCAAAAACGTTAATAATAATGGCATAACTACGGCTGCAACTAGTACTACCACCATCACGACCACCACCACCACATGCCCACAGTGTGCTGAGGCTCACTGCTTCTATCACTCTTTGATCTGTGCTTCCTACTGTGCAGATAACACATGTTCTCACAAATTTCAGAATTTGGAATATCCTTGTGAAGATTCCCTGCTGATATTAGTTGTCAGAAGCCATCAGCAGATGTTTCTAAGAAGTCAGAACAGGCTTCTGCCAAGAGAGATTGAAAAAGGAACTGAGAGCGCTCTGAACTTTTGCCTCATAACCCTGGGCTGTTTTACTGCAAAGTATAAGGTTATCTAATGAAAGTCTTGGAGTTAGTAAAAGTCACTATCATCTTTCTAGTGCATTTTATTTTTCTTTTAGCTTCTTAGTCCCTCAGCAACAGCTGCTGCTAGGTAGTGAAGAGAGAGGAGGAATACAATATTGTATTTGTCATTCTTAGTATTAAAGCTCTTTGAACTTCTGAAATTTCTAACCAGTGTGGAGAAAAGTCACTTGGATGATTTGATTATTCTCATATAACCAGTCACATAGGATGCATATTGTCAAAGTATACAGTTCTGTCTAATCCTTTTATTGAACATTGAATATCTGGCTTGAATTTCAGCCCTTCCTACCTAACAATATAACCACTCACATAATACCAGAAAAAAATTTATATATTTATATGGAAGGGAGGAGCATCCTAAATCTGAAAAGATAGGATGTGATAGTTATACGTATCTTCTGTGATGATCTCTAGCATCTGAAAGCAACCATGTAACACTTCATATATATTGGGAGTGGCCAGATGAAAATCAGTGTTATAAATCCTAAACTTTTCCTGGGAAATTCTGCAATTTCATTGACTAGAAATCTGGGGCTACAGTAGATTTTAAAAATTAAAACAACAAATTATTTGCCCTTAGGAAGTTTCCAGCTAGTGATTTAAATTAAAAATAAAAGAATTAATGTGGAAATTAGCAGTCACAACTTGAAGGAAACACTGTGGGTGAAATAAAAGTAAGGCTGCTTAGAAGAGTCAGTGAGTATCTTTCCAAGCAAATGAGATTTAATCCAATATTGAAGGATGGAAAGGACTAGTGATGCAAAAGACAAAAGTAAAAGAAATGTTTATAAAGGCTTGTGAAGATATCAGTCTTCTGGAAACTAAAATGATGACAGAATCCTGTGGCATACAAGTAAGGAGTAAAATATAAGAAATGGAGGTGGTATGTGTGTGTGTGTGTGTAGTGGGGGGGGTCACTCAGTTGTGTCTGACTCTTTGTGACCCTATGGACTGTTGCCCACCAGGCTCCTCTGTCCACGGAATTCTCGAGACAAGAATACTAGAATGGGTTGTCATTTCCTTAGAGCTGAATAAAGCCCAGATCATATAGGGCTCTCTGAGATCCATCCAAAAATATAATGAGAAGCATGATGCCTAAATAGCAAAATAGCACTTCTTACCAAATTGACTTTGATGAGCCATATTCATTTTTATTTTTTTATGTGTACCATCTAACATATACAAATTTGTAATGAATATCCTCCTAAAACCAATAACAGTTTCTGCCAGTACTTTCTTCAAAATTTGTAACTTCAAGTGATCATTTATATGTAATATGAAATTTAAATTACATCCTCCAGTAGCTAAGCATGAATAAATAATAGAAAATAACCAAGGGTTTTGTACTGTTGTGTTATATATTTAATATTTGATACATTTTTCATTTTATATAGTTTCTTCCCTTCAGTGAAACATTTGTAGTACCATGTTTAATTTGTCATTGCTATATACCAGCAGTCCCCTAAAGGAGAAAACCAGTGCACAGATGCAAAAGGCATAAAAAAATAAAACAAAGCTGAAAGCTTTTTATCAACACATCAATATCTTACTGTGTCTCCAAACTCTTCTCTTCCCTTATCTTTAAAATATGAGCCTTTTTAAGAATTAAAACTATTAACCTAATGTTGGCAAAAAATGGATGAATCCAGAGAATTCCCTAGGCTGGTACTTCTCGTTTTTGAAAAGTCTAGTCCAGAATTTTGGAATATATCTTCTTTGTTAAGATAAATAATATTATAATGTATAATCTTTCTAGAATATTAGATTAATTTTTTCCTCTAAAATAAGATTAGTTTCAAATAAATGCTGGATTTATATGTGTCATATTTAAACCTTCTATGTTAGTCTCTCAGTCATGTCCGATTCTTTGTGACCCTGTGGACGGTAGCCTGATGGGCTCTTCTGTCCATGGGATTTTTTAGGCAAGAATACTGGAGTGGGTTGCCATTTCCTTCTCCAGGGGATCTTCCTGACCTGGGTCTCCTGCCTTGCAGGCAGACTCCTTACCATCTGAGCTACCAAGGAAGCTCTTTATCTTATAAGATTTACTTGTTTCACAAATTTCATTTAAATTTACATTTGTTTATTTCCTTTTTTACAAAAATCATGGTGGTTACTAATTATACAGTTTTTGAACACTGATTTTACATGTACACATGTGGTACATATTACATACAATACATATCACAAAACAGTCAAATCTGAGAATTATTCTGAAATACATGATTTTTTTTAAGATTTGTTTACAGTATCCTGGTATTTATATGTTTTATTTTAATTTTTATAATTATAGTTTTGGCACAAAGGCTTAGTTGTCCCATGGCATGTGGAATCTTTCTGGACCAGGGATTGAACCCATGTCCCATGCATCGGCATGTGGTTTCTTCACCAATGGACCAGCAAGGAAATCCTGAAATACATGATGTTTTAATAAATGTGTCACATATTCTGCTTCATCTGAATTAGACAGTGCGCTATAAAATTGGATAAAATAATCCTGCGAAGCATAGATTTTTTTAGTGAGCTTTTCATAAGTGCTATATTTGTGAAGAGATAGAAAGGGGAAAATCACTTCAATCATTTTTATTCGGGGTAAAAAGTCTAGATTGACTTCACTCCTCACCCCTGTTTTTACAGCTCATGTTCATACCCTCAGTTTCTCTAACGCAGCATGTGCTGTGCAGTGTTTAGTCATTCAGTTGTGTCCAACTCTTTGCGACCCCATGAACTATATAGCCTGCCAGGCTCCTCTGTTCATAGGGATTCTCCAGGCAAGAATATTGGAGTGGGTTGCCAGCCCAACTCCACTCAAATCCAAATTGTTCCTACTGCCAAAGTGAACATATGAACAGCAAATAAAACCCTGTCAACATTCTACTAAAAACTCATTATTTTCTGCTCCTCATTTATAAGATAAACTTAGAGGTCCTTAAACATGGTATAGTTCCTACCTCCATTTTTAGCCTTGCTTTTCATCACTTCCTGTTTCACACTTCATATTATAGAAACTAATAGAATATTTCTTTCTATTGTGACATTTTTCTTGCTATCTTCTACAACATTCTTCTCCACTTCTTATCTTTGCCTTCTTTTGTACTTCCTGGGGGTTCTCTCCTGGAGGAAATCTTTCTACTTTATTCTTTAAACAGATTGGGTGGCTCTCATCTCTGTTCCATGTAACTCTATGTGTCCATATTCCAAAGCACTTAGCATAGGATATTGCATTTATCTTATTTATGTCTTGTCTCCAAATTGGACTGTGATTACCAAGGTCTGAAACATTTATGAAAGAGGAAGGGCTTTTAATTAGATGTCAAATTGATTATGTGATATGACATTGCATACCTTAACCTTTAAAATTATAGTTTACACATTGTATATTTTATACTTATGCATATTTTATGCATTCTGAGTTTCCTCACCTGGTAGGAAATATACATGTTAATAATAGAATGAATTATAGTCATTCTGAAATGACCATAATTCCAGAAAAGATAAATTTCTAGCAGTATAGATCTAGGGGAAAAACTCTACTCTTTGAATCATAGCAAGGTTGCCCAAAATAGAACTTCATTCTCAAGATCCATTTTGAACAGATGTGAGCATTTATTTTATGATTAGCTAATAATAGCTACCATTTATTAAAGACATACTATATATGAACCATAGTATGTTCTATTTTCAAAACTTGTTTTATGAGTTACAAATTCTCTTTTATACTTATGAGACTTCCCTCAAACCATATAACATTCCGTGACAGAAGAAACTTAATTCACAGCTTTGCCTGTGCCCTTAACTATGTTATGTTGTCTCACAAATATGATTAACTTGGTATTACTATTAAAGCATCATTAACTTGTTTTGGTAAATATCATCAAAGGTTACTTTGATTGCACCACCTGATGTGAAGAGCTGTTTCATTGGAAAAGACCCTGATGCTGGGAAAGATTGAGGGCAGGAGGAGAAGGGGACGACAGAGGATGAGATGGTTGGATGGTATCACCAACTTAATGGACATGGGTTTGGGTGGACTCCAAGAGTTGGTGGTGGACAGGGAGGCCTGGCGTGCTGCGGTTCATGGGGTCGCAGAGAGTCGGACACGACTAAGTGACTGAACTGAACTGAACTAATCATATTGGTACAAATTAGCCAACGCAACAGCTGATGACTAGAGAAATACTGAGAAATTTCAACAGCTTCCAGATTTATTTTGATGCCTAAAAATACAGGTTTTATAATGGAAGATAAAATAACTTATACTAATCCATGCTTTCTATATTTTCTCCCAAGGAATTGATATAATATTTGTTACTTGTCAGATTTCAGACATCATCTTTCCTTGCCATCACTTTTTTAGACAGGGGGCATATGTGCAACATCAAAGAACTTACTTAGAGGTTATGTTATTAGATATCAGATATTTGGCTGACAGAAAGTATTTCTTAAGTTACAGGCCTTTATTATGCAAATGTGGAATAGTGTGACGTTTGAGCACTTGAATTGTGACATCAGGCAAGTCTGAGATTGAATTTTGTCCTATCACTGTTGGCCAAATAAACACAGACAAGTTATTGGGCAAGGCATTTTTTAAAAATTAAAAGTGAATATTCCAGTGTATCCACTAGAATGTTTTAAGTATGGGGAAGCTGTGGTTTAAATAGTAAAGAAATACATTATTTAGCACAACATTCTGTCTAGATGTATATAAGCCTCAGGCATACAGTAATAACATTCATCTCCTGGTTCTGGGCATCTCCCTTTGCTAGCTTTGTCCTCAAACTATGCATTTCAAGATGGCTTCAGTAGCTCTAGTGAATATATCCAGATCCAGTGACCTCCAAAGCAGACTGATTCTTTGTATTTCATTTGATCTCCTAGGAATATTTTCCCCACACCACCCAAACACCACCAATGTTCCAAGCAGATTGCTTCTCACCTTCCACTAACCAGAATTAGGTCACCTAGTAATATTTAATTTTACCCCTGACAGATGAAATGAAACTGCTAAAATTGGCATAGACTCATTAGCAGCCATTCCATGGAACTTAATATGGGGTCAGAAGTCACTAAAGCATGAGGATATAAATAGGAAGATAGGTAACGGAACAAAATCAATGTCCTGTTTGGAAGAGAAAGGTCTGGAATGAACAAGTAAGATGGCTGTTGAATAAGCAATGAATAGTTTCTGCCACAATTCACCCATTTTGTTATCAAGTGTTCATGCCTATCTGTACTTCTTTCTTTACATTCACTTTGAAAAACTTATATGAAAAAATGCTGCCTTCATTAATAGAAAAAAACAAAAAAACAAAAATGTTAGCCACTTACATATAAGCCTAGTATCTCCAAGTATTCTGCTGGCTTTTCCATTATATCCAGTTATGCTCAGTTCAGTTCAGTTGCTCAGTCGTGTCTGACTCTTTGCGACGTGATGAATCGCAGGACGCCAGGCCTCCCTGTCCATCACCATCTCCCGGAGTTCACTCAGATTCACATCCATCGAGTCTGTGATGCCATCCAGATATCCCGTCCTCTGTCGTCCCCTTCTCCTCCTGCCCCCAATCCTTCCCAGCATCAGAGTCTTTTTCAAAGAGTCAACTCTTTGCATGAGGTGGCCAAAGTACTGGAGTTTCAGCTTTAGCATCATTCCTTCCAAAGAAAACCCAGGGC
>SJYW01022229.1:0-11532 GCA_006410735.1 Raphicerus campestris | reverse complement strand
TGGCGTGCTGCAATTCATGGGGTCGCAAAGAGTCGGACACGACTGAGCGACTGAACTGAACTGAACTGAACTGAACTGACCTAGTTGTTTATCTTGATCTTTGGCCATTCATGGTTCAAGTTTCCTAGAAAGCCTGTATCTGTGCATGTATATGTCTGTATCTCTGTGTGTGTATGTATGTATATTATCCACTTTGAATGCTATTTCTTTAGCATGTATATAGATCAGGCTCTTCAGTGTAGTATCTTGGGATCTAAAGTGGAGGATATCACTATGATTTTGTTATTATGTTTTGTTATTGCCTTAAGTCTATTTTTACAGTTATTTATATATTAATTTTGTTGGCCCATTACCTTTTGCTAAAATGTCAAAGATAGACTATCCGGTCTGTTTTTGTCTTTATCTATACAGGGAGGCTTCCCAGGTGGTTCAGTAGGTAAAGAATCTNGTCTTCAGTGTAGTATCTTGGGATCTAAAGTGGAGGATATCACTATGATTTTGTTATGTTTTGTTATTGCCTTAAGTCTATTTTTATAGTTATTTATATATTAATTTTGTTGACCCATTACCTTTTGCTAAAATGTCAAAGATAGACTATCCGGTCTGTTTTTGTCTTTATATATACAGGGAGGCTTCCCAGGTGGTTCAGTAGGTAAAGAATCCGCCTGCCAATCCCCAGGTCAGGAAGATTCCCTGGAATAGGAAATGACAACCCACTTCAGTATTCTTGCCAGGAACATTTCAGGAACAAAGGAGCCTGGCAGGCTACAGTCCATGGGGTCGCAGAGTCAGACATGACTGAACACAGCACAGGGCATACACAGGTAAAGGCATTCTCATTCAAAACCAATGTATTGGGACCGTTCAGTTCACATGAGCAGTTCACATGCAGATCTAACTGAGTTAGCAAATCAGGCATGCTCTCCAAGTTATTCCCACAGCAAACCAACTGGTGGAGACCTCTAGGCAGATACAAGGTCTACTGATTGCTGAACTCTGAATTCCATAGATTATGTCAAAAAGGACAAGCAAGGATTTTCTTCTGCTGATGGCCCTCTGCCTCTCATCCTGGATCCCCTATGATAAAATCTCACAGAAGAAAAGTAGAAGAAAATTATGCTCTGTTGCCCTGACTGATCTGAAAAGATATTACATAGCTTTAGTTATGACCATTTGGAACATACCATCTGCTGAACTGTGATAATTGGTCCAGCTTGGATACTGAAATCTGAATCTCTGTAAATTTTGGATAATGTCAAGGAAAGAGAGAGAAAAGAAGCATAATCAGAAGACATATGCTACAGAAAGATATGATGGAGGGCCAGGAATGTATTAGAAATTATTCCAAAGAATGTATGCCTTTTCTTGATGGTTTTCATTTTTTTTAAATTGTACCAAGTTCCAATTCTTTTTGCTATACCACAGGGGGCATATATTTATTTTTTAAATTTTATTTTTTTTAATATCCTACTCTAGGAAATGAAAAGTTCAAAAGAATCTCACTGATGGTGAAATAAAATAATAGAGAAACTAATGGTCAACANTGATGGAGGGCCAGGACTGTATTAGAAATTATTCCAAAGAATGTATGCCTTTTCTTGATGGATTTCTTTTTAAAATTGTACCAAGTTCCAATTCTTTTTGTTATACCACAGGGGGCATATATATATTTTTTTTAATTTTACTTTTTTTAATATCCTACTCTAGGAAATGAAAAGTTCAAAAGAATCTCACTGATGGTGAAATAAAATAATGGAGAAACTAATGGTCAACTTTTTGTACCTAGTCTTCTATTCCTTCAGCTGTTAACACAAATAAAATGAAATATAAAATATATTTAATAAGTGTTAATTACATATTTACACAGTCATAACTTGGCCTTTGTACATATTATGTAACTTATTATAGGAAAATTTATATGAATAAATTGTGCAAAATGACTCCTTTGCTTGTAGAAAATTACTAGCCTTCAGTCCAAAACACGTCAAATCTTATATGAGGCTTTAGACTACTATTTGAAAACATAAATGTAAACAATGTAAGAAACATCAACTTGTAGATTTTGAAATTCAGTACCAAGATAAATATAGACATCTTTCTAAGAGCTAGTATTGTGTAATAAAATTCACATGGGCTTTGGATTTGGAGAGTCTTGGGCTGAATTCCCTTTACTGTTTACATAAAGATCAGTTGCATATATGTTTAGAATACAGATTCCCAGTCTTGAGGTCAGCCACATGTATTGTGATTCATTTGATCTAGTATGGAATACAAATGGCCCATGGAGGAATGACAATTTAATTTATTATTTGAGCTGGGTCATTTTTGAAAGTGAAAAGAGAAGCATTAACATTTAAGCCCAGGCAAATCTGACTATATAGTCACACATAGAAGCTACAACTGTAAAGCCTTGCCTTACTAATTTCAAGATCTTAGGTTAGAGTTTATGAGAATGCGAATACCTGACTTAAGGGCTTTATGAAAGCAAATTGAAGAACATTACTGATAAAAACAAAGTAGTATTTGGAGTATTTCTTCTTCCTTCTCTCCTTCTTGTAATAAGCAGAAGGATTTAGTGAATGCCACCCATGTGCCTACACAGAACAAGTTTGCATCTGGATGCTTCTGCTCTTCCTGTTGTGTTCAGAGCACTCACCTAATCTAGAGTTACTGCTTCTCCAGAAAGTTTTAAAACTTTGAATGTTCACACCCTCACTGTGACTCAGAAGATATGATTTGGCCTAAACAGAAATGGTGAGAATACCCTACCTTTTTGCCCTCTGGTCCAAACGAACACTTTCCATGCCCTCATCATCACCAAGTCTTGTGCAATAGCAAGATCCTTTCAAGAGAGGTTCATATATGGTCCCAGATGGAAGGACAGATTCAGTGCCCCATTTTCTATCTCATCTTTCCCTTGGTATCCATATATAGACTATCTCACCACAGCTTTGTTCAAATAAAGAAAAAAAGAAAAACATTCATAAAAGTTCAAGTAGGTAGAGAGCCACAAGTCAAGCATACCATTTGCTCAGGGTCTACATGCAATTATTCAAATCTGCCCAACTAAATGTTCCTTTATTTCTGACTTCTGGCTTTATTTTCAGGTCAAGAAACTCTTTGATTAGCTAATGAAAGATACTGGTGTATTTTAAAAAATTAAAGAACAATCCATATAACTATATTATTACAAGAAGGGCCTGAGTTATTTGCCAACCCTTATCAAGTTCTGCCCAACCAGTCCATCCTAAAGAAAACCAGTTTTCTGAATAGTCATTGGAAGGACTGATGCTGAAATTGAAACTCCAATACTTTGACCACCTGATGCAAAGAACTGACTCATTTGAAAAGACCCTGATGCTGGGAAAGATTGAAGGCAGGAGGAGAAGGGGATGACAGAGGATGAGATGGCTGGATGGCATCAACAACTCAGTAGACATGAGTTTAAGTAAACTCTGGGAGTTGGTGATTGACAGGGAGGTCTGGTGTGTTGCAGTCCATGGGTCACAAAGAGTCGGACATGACTGAGTGACTGAACTTACTGACTGAATGCTAGCCTTGTTCTATTATAATCACCGATGAGCTTGACCACAGGCTAAGCCCTGTCATGACTAGGCATAAGGTGAAGACTAGGGTTTATGATGCTGCACTAAGCTTCTGAGGACTAGTGGGCTTGGGGTAGCTGCAGTAACCTCAAGCACTGTGTCCCCTAGTGTCATTCTAATTCTCAGCCTTCAGTCTTGGGTTACTCTTCAAGTTATTCCATTCCTGATGACTCAGCCTNGTGGGCTTGGAGTAGCTGCAGTAACCTCAAGCACTGTGTCCCCCAGTGTCATTCTAATTCTCAGCCTTCAATCTTGGGTTACTCTTTAAGCTATTCCATTCCTGATGACTCAGCCATTAGCTCAATTTCTATTCTTGAAAGACTCTCCCCTCAAAGCCAAAATATCACTGCCTGCCACAAATGCTAAGTGATTCTCATTCAAGAACCACTTATTTGTCTACTTAAAGCACTGGATACATTTCTTTGAATATCATAGTTCTTGTGACCCACAGCCAAGTTATGTTCAATCACTGGATGCTGTATTTCAGAGCAAAAATTTATTCCTCATAGGAAGAATCTCTGTTTCACTGTGGTTACTGCACTACCCTTAAGCCTTTCACCCCATCACAACAGGTCCATTTCTCCTTCTCATCAGCAACAGAGCTAAGAGTAAAAAAGTCTTTTTTAAGCTACCAACTTTCTATGACACATTTTTCTTTCACCTTTACTCTTTTCATTAATTTTTAAGTTAAAGAATTAATGACTGAATGAATGATTTCCTTGGATCTTTTTACCTGAGAAAGAAGTTTACACCTGATTCTTTGTCCACGAAACCCACTGTGACCTGGGTAATGCTGATAATCTATTGTTAAGAATATGAATTGTACTATCACATCCCGAGTAATTATGATTTTGGTAAATACATCCAAATGGGCACAGAAAAGGCAGATCAAAAGTGAAGCCACTTGTGCTCAGTCATGTCAGACTTTGCTATTCCATGGACTCTAGACCACCAGACTCCTCTGTCCATGAAATTTTTCAGACAAGGATAGTGGAGTGGGTTGTCATTTCCTCCTACAAGGGATCTTCCAGACCCAGGGACAGAACTCATGTCTTCTGTGCCTCCTGCATGGTAGGAGGTTTCTTTACCCACTGAGCCATCAGAGAAACTCAAGTGAAGCCAAACGCTTGATCAAAGACTCATATTCAAAATTAACTCCTTTTCAAATTGCTTCAGTCTAAATGATGATTTCCCATGGTGTTGTCTGATGAAAACCAAATGATTATGCTTTGTGCAAGTAAATAAGTTTGTGGTCTAAAATATGCCATTCTGGCTATATTAGTAGTCTCTCTTTAGGACTAAGACTAGGGAAAGGATGTGATCTTGGGAGTAAAATGCCTTATTTGATTTATAAGTAAGCCTAATAATATGCCTTTTGTCAGATTACTTAATAATATGCCATCTGACACAAGCCCAGATAATTCAAAATACAGTTGCCCCTTGAATAACACAGGGTTAGGGATACCTACTCTCACAAAGTCAAAATTCCACCTATTATATATAGTCAGCTCCCCTTATCTGTGATTCTCCCATATTTGCCACACTACACTCTTGGATTCAGCCAATTGCAGATTGTCTAGTACTGTAACATCCACTATTTAAAAAAAAATCCCACTGTTGAAAAAAGTAGGTAGACTTACACAGTTCAAATCTGTGTTGTTCAAGGGTCAGCAGTAGATAAATGGCTCCATTCAATGAAGAAAAAAATGAGCAGAAAAGTCTCGAATGTTATTATATAATGATATATTTATATGTAATATATAAAGTTATTTATGTAATACATGTAGACTGTGGCTAGAGTAGAGAATTATAACACAAATCTTAGGTCACTATGACATTCCTTTTGACATTACATGGTTTGCCTAATTCTAAATTCCCAAAATTAGAACACATAACATTCTATGTGAAGAGAGCTCCTCCTAACTAAAATACAAAAATAAATAANACATTCATAAAAGTTCAAGTAGGTAGAGAGCCACAAGTCAAGCATACCATTTGCTCAGGGTCTACATGCAATTATTCAAATCTGCCCAACTAAATGTTCCTTTATTTCTGACTTCTGGCTTTATTTTCAGGTCAAGAAACTCTTTGATTAGCTAATGAAAGATACTGGTGTATTTTAAAAAATTAAAGAACAATCCATATAACTATATTATTACAAGAAGGGCCTGAGTTATTTGCCAACCCTTATCAAGTTCTGCCCAACCAGTCCATCCTAAAGAAAACCAGTTTTCTGAATAGTCATTGGAAGGACTGATGCTGAAACTGAAACTCCAATACTTTGACCACCTGATGCAAAGAACTGACTCATTTGAAAAGACCCTGATGCTGGGAAAGATTGAAGGCAGGAGGAGAAGGGGATGACAAAGGATGAGATGGTTGGATGGCATCAACAACTCAGTAGACATGAGTTTGAGTAAACTCTGGGAGTTGGTGATTGATGGGGAGGTCTGGTGTGTTGCAGTCTATGGGTCACAAAGAGTCGGACATGACTGAGTGACTGAACTTACTGACTGAATGCTAGCCTTGTTCTATTATAATCACCGATGAGCTTGACCACAGGCTAAGCCCTGTCATGACTAGGCATAAGGTGAAGACTAGGGTTTATGATGCTGCACTAAGCTTCTGAGGACTAGTGGGCTTGGGGTAGCTGCAGTAACCTCAAGCACTGTGTCCCCTAGTGTCATTCTAATTCTCAGCCTTCAGTCTTGGGTTACTCTTCAAGTTATTCCATTCCTGATGACTCAGCCTTTAGCTCAATTTCTATTCTTGAAAGACTCTCCCCTCAAAGCCAAAATATCACTGCCTGCCACAAATGCTAAGTGATTCTCATTCAAGAACTACTTATTTGTCTACTTAAAGCACTGGATACATTTCTTTGAATATCATAGCTCTTGTGACCCACAGCCAAATTATGTTCAATCACTGGATGCTATATTTCAGAGCAAAAATTTATTCCTCATAGGAAGAATCTCTGCTTCACTGTGGCTATTGCACTACCCTCAAGCCTTTTACTCCATCACAACAGGTCCATTCCTCCTTCTCATCAGCAACAGAGCTAAGAGTAAAAAAGTCTTTTTTAAGCTACCAACTTTCTATGACACATTTTTCTTTCACCTTTACTCTTTTCATTAATTTTTAAGTTAAATAATTAATGACTGAATGAATGATTTCCTTGGATCTTTTTACCTGAGAAAGAAATTTATACCTGTTTCTTTGTCCACGAAACCCACTGTGACCTGGGTAATGCTGATAATCTATTGTTAAGAATATGAATTGTACTATCACATCCCGAGTAACTATGATTTTGGTAAATACATCCAAATGGGCACAGAAAAGACAGATCAAAAGTGAAGCCAGTTGTGCTCAGTCGTGTCAGACTTTGCTATTCCATGGACTCTAGACCACCAGACTCCTCTGTCCATGGAATTTTTCAGGCAAGAATAGTGGAGTGGGTTGTCATTTCCTCCTACAAGGGATCTGCCAGACTCAGGGACAGAACTCATGTCTTATGTGCCTCCTGCATGGTAGGAGGTTTCTTTACCCACTGAGCCATCAGAGAAACTCAAGTGAAGCCAAACCCTTGATCAAAGACTGATATTCAAAATTAACTCCTTTGCAAATTGCTTCAGTCTAAATGATGACTTCCCATGGTGTTGTCTGATGAAAACCAAATGATTATGCTTTGTGCAAGTAAATAAGTTTGTGGTCTAAAATATGCCATTCTGGCTATACTAGTAGTCTCTCCTTAGGACTAAGACTAGGGAAAGGATGTGATCTTGGGAGTAAAATGCCTTATTTGATTTATAAGTAAGCCTAATAATATGCCTTTTGTCAGATTACTTAATAATATGCCATCTGACACAAGCCCAGATAATTCAAAATACAGTTGCCCCTTGAATAACACAGGGTTAGGGATACCTACTCTCACAAAGTCAAAATTCCACCTATTATATATAGTCAGCTCCCCTTATCTGTGATTCTCCCATATTTGCCACACTACACTCTTGGATTCAGCCAATTGCAGATTGTCTAGTACTGTAACATCCACTATTTAAAAAAAAATCCCACTGTTGAAAAAAGTAGGTAGACTTACACAGTTCAAATCTGTGTTGTTCAAGGGTCAGCAGTAGATAAATGGCTCCATTCAATGAAGAAAAAAATGAGCAGAAAAGTCTCGAATGTTATTATATAATGATATATTTATATGTAATAAATAAAGTTATTTATATAATACATGTAGACTGTGACTAGAGTAGAGAATTATAACGCAAATCTTAGTTAGGTCACTATGACATTCCTTTTGACATTACATGATTTGCCTAATTCTAAATTCCCAAAATTAGAACACATAACATTCTATGTGAAGAGAGCTCCTCCTAACTAAAATACAAAAATAAATAAAATAATTTAAATATCAGTTTAAAAAAAAAGGAGAAAATTAACTGACAAGATAAGCTTGTATGTATGCGTTATTTATTTGTTATCAAGTTGGCTGATTCATTCCTCTCAAGTTAAAGGGTTGAGTAGTCAGATTGGATATGTACTAAATTACACAACTGATTTTATCTAAGAAGTTTATGCTTTTATTTTGTGAGATGTTAAATATTGCTGTTTATTGCAATATTTAATAATAAAAATAGGAAGTAAGGATTGCTGTATGTTTATCATTGCTAACAACAAATCATAATGATGATTTTAAGTTTGTCTAGTCCAAGAACTTGTCCATTCAAGTATCTTTATATCCATAATATGATTTATATTCAGAAAAATTAGGGGACTACAGAAAAAGGGAGGATGAGAGTAGAAACTCACTCTCAACAAAATACAGAATGGCAGATATTTCTATCTGAGACTTCCCTAGTATAGTTAGGGCTTCCCTCGTAGCTCAGCTCATAAAGAATCCACCTACAATGCAGGAGACCCCAGTTCAATTCCTGGGTTGGGAAAATCTGCTGGAGAAGGAAATGGCTACCCAGTCCAGTATTCTGGCCTAGAGAATTCCATGGACTGTATAGTCCATGGGGGTCACAAAGAGTTGGACACGACTGAGAAACTTTCACTTGCTACTTTCTGGTATAGTTAAAGATATGGATTAGAAATATATTTTGATGAACTGTTTCTTCAGCTGAATCTGGCTTTGTTTGAAGTGAAGATCTTCTTTTTTCTCATTTAAAGGCACTCCAGTTTTATTATCATATTTCTCTCCCAAATTCTTCACTCTTTCATCATGTGACAAATATAGATGGTATATATTCAATTAAATTCAATACCTATTTGCTGAGTGCCTTCTGTATTCAGTGATTTGTGCTGGATTTCATTTCTACTTTCAAGAGACTATAACAATAGAAAAAAATATTTGAAAATGATTTTTTTAATACAAAATGTAATAGGAGAGAAATAATAAAGTTTGATAAGGATTTTGTGGAAGAGTGCATCATCACCTAAGAGGAGAGGACTGGAGAAATTTTTATGAATAGTGGGATATTTAATATAGGTTATGAAAGATGCACTAGACTCCAGGAGAAAGGTCATGCTGGCCAGAGAAACCAACAAAAAGTGACAGTGAAATGAGGCCCTGTGTCAGGTAATAACAATTGTTTTTATGAAAAAGTACTCGTTGAATGACTGATGAAGGAAAGTCATGATATATACTGGTTGATTTTTTTTTCAAAGTTACTTGGCTTTCTGCTTTTGCTTTAAGACAAAAATAGGCTTTTAGTAAAAACCACTTTTCAGTTTTTTTTTCCTCTCTGGGCTCACCTTCCCAAGTTTGAAAGCAGTAGAGAGACAAAGTAGTAGACAGATGGGGAAACAAATATCAACTCTATTATCAAATAAATCTGGTGTTGAAATAGGATTCCCCAAGCTGCACCCCAGAATTAGACTGATTTACTATCCTCACGTAAATCAGAAGAATCAGAGTGAGGCAATGGAACATTTTCTTTTCAGGTGCACCAAATTTGTTCGTGTCTTGCACTATAGGCTTCTCTCCACTGACTCATGACAGATGTCAAGAGAAGTTAAGACTCTCCAGTGTTGGGTGGTTTAACTACTCCTTGTCTCTCCATCATTCCTTGCCTATGGTGACCCTATACTCTTTCATTTCTTTTATGGCACCACCAAAAATTTCTAGGTATGCCTTTTCATTTTTTTTTTTTTCAGTTTTTACTTGTTAATATCAGGACCAAGAAAGGCAGAAAAGCATCCTCTGTTTGTACCTAACTGAAAACTTCCAGTTACCCTAGGGTATATGTACTCTATATTTTATGCTACTAAATACATATTTCATTATGAAGCTATTCTTTAAATTTTACTAGAACATCATTAATATATAGAGATAATAATTATATAGAAATATGCAGAGGTAATAATTATCCTAGGTATTACTTAAGATATTTGAAATATACCTGATGTGAATGCATTATTTTTATGAAAATATTTCTACTGTCAGAAGGAGAATAAGTTGACTGATAAGAGTAGGATAACAGGCATTTCTATTGCATTTGGCCCCTGGTTGGCAATTCCATGGACCATTCTCAGACATGGTATTACTAAGGATTATCTCAGAAGAGTGANTTTTTTTTTTCTTTCAGTTTTTACTTGTTAATATCAGGACCAAGAAAGGCAGAAAAGCATCCTCTGTTTGTACCTAACTGAAAACTTCCAGTTACCCTAGGGTATATGTACTCTATATTTTATGCTACTAAATACATATTTCATTATGAAGCTATTCTTTAAATTTTACTAGAACATCATTAATATATAGAGATAATAATTATATAGAGATATGCAGAGGTAATAATTATCCTAGGTATTACTTAAGATATTTGAAATATACCTGATGTGAATGCATTATTTTTATGAAAATATTTCTACTGTCAGAAGGAGAATAAGTTGACTGATAAGAGTAGGATAACAGGCATTTCTATTGCATTTGGCCCCTGGTTGGCAATTCCATGGACCATTCTCAGACATGGTATTACTAAGGATTATCTCAGAAGAGTGAGATAAGACCAAAAATTAAGGGAAAATATTGTTTTTTTCCTAGTGTAAACTTTGATTGAACATGTGACTTACTTAAGGAGTTATTCATAAAATATTTATGTTTAAGCCTGATCTATGACCTAGTGAAGATTTTCCCCCTGACTATGGGAGTATTCAGGTGGAGAAATGATGGAAATCTGGCTATTTTGCCAAGTTTGAGGACCTCAACCTTTGCATCAGCCACAAAACATATAGAAAATATTGGAATGCTTCTCATATTCCCCCATCACCATTAACTCATTGCCTTGTTTCCTATAACCACATTCAAACCTTCTTAGACCCCTAGAAAGCTCATCAAATTCATACATATGACCTTTTCCTGTCTTTTTAAAGGAGTCGTTAACTAATGTCATAATGTTCATGATAAAAAAAGTCTTAATTTACTTTTAATGAACAAACCATAGTCTATTTATTCCTTCGATCATCTGTTGTCCTCCATAATCTGGAGATGAAAAAAACTGAGTCACTGAGTCAAGTTAAAGATATAGTAGTTCATATTTGATTTCCATTTCTTTCATTAGATGGGCAGTCTGATGCCTATCCAATCATGGTGAACCTGTTAAATCCTCCATGGGCATTTCAAAATCTTCTTTTAAGTGAATCACTGGTTTGGGCATTTTGGAGGAACACAACACGCTGCTACATCATTCCACAAGATCCATCTTGTTTTCCTTTAAGTATGAATAAGTCATAGTTTTACTAGATACTCACTTCAGGTCAGTGTTGTGAGATGAGGCATACATTTTATGGACTGAATTATCTTTTGTTACATAAAACCCATAATTCTTTGCTTCTCCTCTATTGTTCTCTAGAGAATTATGAATCTTCCTCATTTAAAATTTTCCAGGATATTGCTATCAATCCAGAAGATCCTCTGCCC